>JBBPTO010002558.1:0-10396 GCA_038094155.1 Pulveroboletus cf. aberrans
TGCTTGTCAGCCATGTCTGAAGCATTAGGAGCTCTTCTAGATCGACCACCAAGGAGTCCTGTAAGCCCTGCAGTTGCATTCCATTGATGCTCTACCTGCAATTCCCCTGGGATGAACCTATCATTCCACAAATGGGAGTGAATGGAGGTACAGTGGGGTGTGTATTGGTCTTGTTGGCCTGGCAAGTAGCACAACCTTCAATGTATTTGCACACATAGTGGGTGAGACTGGGCCACCAGAATTCAGAGGAGATGAGTTGGTGGGTTTTAAGATAACTGGGATGGCTGGCAGTCTCATGATCATGGCAATGGAGGAGGAGCTTTTTATAAAGGTTGGCAGTGGGGACATAGACATGATCCTTGTAAAAAAGAATGCCATTATGGTGTTGCCAGTCAGACAGATGGATGTGAAGAGACGAGGGTACATCATTGGCAATAGACTGGAGGGTTTCAAGAACAAGGGGATCTGACTCAGAGGTGTCTTTGATGAGGGAGGCAAGGGATGAGTTGATGAGTTAAACAAACATCAATTGTGGGTGTATGGTGGTCTTGTTGTCAGGGTTGAATGAGGGGTAGAGGTTAGGATGGCAGGATAAGACATCAGGGGCAGCAAGGAGTTTGCCAGGAATGTGGCAAAGTTTCAGATTATAGTTTGTGAGGTCAAGGAGCCACCTGGCTTGGTGGTTGTTCAGGTATTGTGTGGTGTGGAAGTATGTGAGGTTCTTGTGGTCAGTAAAAACCGGGACAGGGAAGGATGCACCATGGAGGTATTGACACCATCCTTTGAGGGCATGGAGGATTGCAAGGCGCTCATGATCATAGATATCATAGTTCTGTTCAGCTGGGGAGAATGAGGAGGACAAGTACAAGCAGGGGTGCCAATTGCCGTTGGCATCAGTTTGAAGGAGAACTGCACCAGACACATACTTGGAAGTGTTGGTGGCAATGGCAAAAGGGTGAGTGGGGTCGGGGAGTTGGAGAACAGGCTTGAATAGGAACAGGTTTTTTAATTGTGAGAAGGCCATGTCACACTCTGGCATTCAGTTCCAGGTGAGGTTTTTCTTGGTAAGATCAAGGAGAGGGCAAATGATGGAGGAGTAGTCAGGTATGAACTGGTGGTAGAAGTTGGCAAAGCCCAAGAAGGATCGTACTTCCTTGGGAGAGGCAGGAGTTGGCCAGGATGTGATCCCATCAAGCTTGATGGGGTCCATGACAATCTGTCCAGGCTTGACAATGAGGCCAAGATATTCTACTTTGGTAGTGGCAAAGGTTCATTTCTCCAGTTTCAGGTAAAGGTCTAACTCCTTCATTTGCTTGAGAACTCAGTGGGTGCATTCAGTATGGGTGGTCTTGTCAGGGGAGGCAATCAGAAGGTCATCCATGTAAATGATGAGCCATACTTCTGCAATCATATCATGGAAGGAGTTGTTCATGAACCATTGGAAGGTAGTGTGGGAGTTGAACAAATCGAAGAACATGATGGTGGATTCAAAGAACCCCTTGTGGGTGATAAAGGTAGCTTTCCACTGGTGTTCATCTTTGATTCAGACATTGTTGTATCCCCAGTGGACATCAAACTTGGTGAAAACCTTGGCATCTTTGAGTTTATCTACAAGGTTGGAGATGAGTGGAAGGGGGTATGTGTCATGAATGGTGTGTTCATTGACATAGTGATAGTCTTGGCAAGGGCAGAGTTTTCCATCCTTATTTTTGATGAAGAAAAAGGAAGAAGCTTGGGGGGAGCTCAAGGGATGGATTTTTCCAGTCTTGAGGTTTTCTTTGAGGAAGTCCTTGGTGGCTTTCCATTCATTGGGGGACAAGGGGTAGACCTTTCCTATCTTAGGAATGAAGGTCTCATTGAAGTTGATCTTGTGATCATAGGGTCTTGAGAAGGGTACATGGTTGGTGGCTTCCTTGGAAAAGACTTCCTTGAAGTCCTTGTATTCCTTCAGAAGAATGGAGGGGAATTTCTCAGGGGTTGCAGCAGCAGCAAGTTCAGTAGCCATGCTGACTCGAGCAATGATGTTAAAGTTGGGGATGTAGTATGCCCCTTCTTTGCAAAGGCAGTTGGTGGATGTCCCATGTTAATAATAGTAGTCCTTGACTCAGGCAACAGTGAAGTCTGTCTTGGTGGCTTGTTTCCAGTAGTTCCAGAAGCATCCATCAAAGACTTCATGGACCATGTGGTGACAAGGGGGTCATGGGGCATAGCAGGTGAGGTAGTCATAGTGTCACTTGGTGTTCATGGAGAAGGTTTCATACAAGGCTTGAGACTCATCCTTGAACTTGGAGATGTTGAGAGTATGGGTTTCCCAGTTGATAACCAGGTTCATCTTGGTTCGCAAAGGCATTCCAAGAAGAACATTGGAGTTACTGCAGTTCATGATGTAGAACTCAGTATGTTGGGCTATCCCTTCTATATTGGAGAAGAGATTGCAAGTGAAGTGTACAGACTCTCCTTGATTGATGGAAGCATCTGTGTTACAGATGGGTATGGGCATGAACAAACAAGTGGTGGGGAGTCAATGTTTCCTGACAAAGTCCCAGTCAATGCAGTTGATGTCTGCACCACTGTCTATGATGGTGAAGATGTCAACAGCTTTCATTGAGTGTGAAGGGTCAATGAGTTGAATAGAGATTCTCATTGATTGCTTGTCTTTGGCATTTACAAGTACATTCATGCTAGAGAAGGAAGGGAAGTCATGCATTGTCATAACTTCCTGTTTCAAAAATCCATCATCTTGACCCTTTCTACCGTGGTCTTTCTTGGCTGTTCATCATCATTGTCATCTTGTATCTCTTGGAGTCTGGGAGGATCTACAGGGATATCAGTGTTGGTCATTCTCTTGACCTGTGATGCAGGGGTAGATGGGTAGACAGGGCAAGAGCAGAAACCATGTCCCTTCTTTCAGCATCTGAAACAAAGGTTCTCCTTTCAGCATTGTTCCTGTTCTTTGGGAGTCAGCTTCAGGAGGCAGACAATGTTGACGTCCATGACATCAGGGTCTCTAACAGGTTTTGAGGTAGATGTAGTGTATTGGTGGGTCTGGGTGGTGGAGGTGCCATGGTGTTGGCATGCCATGGCATCTCCTTTGTCCCACTGCATCTTGAAATGTGAGGACTGGGCAATCCATTTCTCAATAGTCATGGGTACAGTATCCATGAAGTTGATCCTCCTCATGAGGGCAACTGGAATTCTGACCTGGAAGAACTGGATTAAGGTCCAGTGGGCAGCAGCATCTGAGGTGAGTGGGGGGTAGGTGAAATTGGCCTTCCCAATGTGGAGAAAGAACTTGGTGATATAGTCATCAAGTTGGAAGACCTTCTTGATGTGGTGGGTAGCAAGCCAGGATAGAGTGGCTTGCTTGGTGTTGCCTCAATCAAAGGTGGCTTTGAACTCCTTGATAAAATCCTTGAGGGTGCCAAAGTTGTTGGTCTCAAGGGCTTTGGAACACTTGAACTCAGCCCATTGCTTGGCAGGGCCTTCACTCATATATGAGAGGAGGAAGCTGATCTTCTTATGATCAGTATCATAGATATCCTTGTTGACTAGCATATAGGACCTAGTGGAGGTAAGCCATGGTATGGCTTCAGAGGGATCCCCATTATAGGCCTTGGGCCTAGTGAGGTGAAGGTCAACAGGTTTTGAAGTGGACAGGGAGGTGGAGGTGAGGGGAGTGCTTTGCAAAGTGATATAATGGTGAACAGCAAGTGGTGGGTTCAAGGGTACAGTGGAAGTAGCTGCTTCTTCATCAGAAGGTTGCTCATGGTCAGAGGGATCAGAAGAATCTTTCACTGGAGGTGGTGGTGCACATGTGTGAGGAAAGGATTCCCTGCAAAGGGGGTTGATAGAGGGGCGATAAGAGTAAATGGTGGCTTACATGATAGTGGCCAAGTATAGAAGAGAGTCTAGTCTTTTGTTACATCTGACCTAAACAAGGGCAGGCATAGAACCTTTTGGAGCTACAGGCTGAATCATGGATGAAGTGATGACAGTGCTTGATGATAGCAAGATATCTATAAGGGGTCTGTCTACTAGTGAGAACAGACAACAAGGGTACTATCAAGTTAACAGTGGATGAGAAGTCTGCCTACTAACAAGGACAGATGACAAGAGTACTACCTGTTACAATTGGCCCCTTTTTCTTATCATTGCTTACATACGCATGAGTGTCAGTCCCAATCCAGACGTTCTTTTCTTTTCATCACTCACTATGATACTTTGACTCATCGTCCAATTTCCATCACATTCCATGTGATTCCACTTGCTTCGTCAGCAACTCCTTTCCCATCGATATAAACCCATCCTCTTGTACTTGTATTCCTAAGCTAGACCTCCCCTTCATGTACCTCAATACACTCAGATCTTTGCTTCATCCTTGCTCCCTGAATCCCTCAATTGGGAACCTCTTTGCTCTTTGAGATGTCGTAGTGCTCTTGAGGCTATGCTGTTCAAGGGAACCTTCTTGTTCACCTCAAGATGATCAATCTCAGAGGCAGTCCTCTCTTCAACATTCGATTGTTGAGATAGAACAAGCAGAACATCTTGTTTTCCTAGAACCCTTTTCCCCCTCGTCCTCAAAGAATGTTGTTACAATTTACTCTGGACTATGCTTTTCCCTTGACTTATCACTTACATATGCATGGGTATAAGTCCCAACTTGGACGTTCATTTCTTTTCATCGCTGACTATGATACCATGACTCACCATCCATTCCCATCGCACTTCACGTGCTCTTATCTCACTTGCTCCATCAGTGATTCCTTCCACTCTATTCCTTCACATTCTATGCCTACCCTGAACTTCTTTACGTATATAAACCTGCCTCATTGCACCTATGCTTCTTGGTCTAGTCTTACCATTATCTATCTTGTCCTCCTTGTCATCACTGGAATACATCAGTGTTCCCACTCCTCAATACAGGCCCAAGGGTAGCCTTAATACCTTCTTGTCCTCTGTCACCTCGAATAACCCTTAATTGGGGAGTTACCACCATTAACTCAGAAGTACTTTGGCCGCCATTAACTTGGTAGCAACCCTTGTCGCCAAACCTTGCTAGTAGGTAGGCTCCTTGTAGACATCCTGCAATCATCAAGCTCCATTGCCACTTTGTCCATGGTTAAGACTGCAGTCCCAACGGTTCTACGTCTGCCCATCCCCAGGTCAGCCATAACAAATGTCATGCCACATTCTTCTTTGTCCTAGTATCCCTAGACCCTCTCTAAGGGGTAACACCTATCTCCACCCAAGGTAGTCATAACACTACCAAGTTAATGGTGGACAAGAAGTTTGGCAACTATTGGCAACAAATGACAAAGACTTCCCACTTAAGGGTGGTTCATGGTGGTTGAGAGCAAGAAGGTATTAAGACTACCCTTGGGCCTGTATTGTAGAGTAGAAACACAAATGTATTCCAATGGTGGTGGTATAGAGAAGAGAAAGGTGAAGGTAAAAGGTAAGACTAGACTGAGGTTCACATGAGCAACTATGTGGGTTTATATACATAAAGGAGTCTAGGGTGGTAATGGAACATGATGGAAGGAATCACTAACTAAGCAAGTGAAATTGCATAAAATGTGATGGAAATGGATGATGAGTCATGGTATTGTAGTCAGCAATGAAAGGAAAAAAAAAAAAACATCCAAGTTGGGACTTATGCCCATGTGTATGTGAGAGAGGAAAAGTATGGGGTCCATAGCAAATCATAACAGAAGAGAGTGTGAACAAATCTTCAGACCTTCTCAAGAAGAACCTGTTCGAAGATCTACAAGAATAGCCCAAAGAAGAGTTTAACCAGACTCTGCTTATGGAAATCTCACTTCTATAGAGATAGAATGACAGGGAATTAAGGCTTCAATGCAAACCCATATTCAAGAGGATGTACAAATTCAGGAGGAGCAAGTTCAAAAAGAACAAGCTCATGATGAATAAATGAAAGAACCAATCAATCAAGAAGGTTTAGAACAACTGTATGAATCAATGTGTAGCTTAGTTGCTCAACATTCAGTCAAGCAAGTTTCAAACTTCAGACAAGAGTAACAAGTCAAGGCACGAATTGGATAAATGGACTATCAGCAGCAGAAGTAACATAATCTGCTGATTGGAAAGTGCCAATACACTACAAAGACACTGTCAAGCTACCACAAAAACAACAGCAAACTTGGCAGACTGCATGTGAAGATGAAATGAAATCTCTACATGACAGGAAAGTCTGAAAGCTTGTAGATTTGCCAGGGATCATCAACCAGTAAAAGGAAGATGGACTTTTGCTATCAGAATGAGCAACTGTGGCAAAGCAAGATACATTGCAAAAGGCTTCACACAAATCCTTGGTGTGGACTATGAAGATACCTTTTTACCTGTCACTCAATATGAGACAGTCAGATTCCTTCTAGCTTTAGCAGTGCTACATGATTGGGAAATATCAGCACTAGATGTCAAAACAGCATTTCTATATGAAGATCTTGATAAAGAGATCTACATGATGCAACCAGAAGGCTGCATAGAACCTAGGAATTCCTCAAAAGTCTGTCTGTTAAATAAAGCTGTATATAGACTAAAGGAAGCTGTGCTCCAATGGAACAAGGCACTCCATGATTCTTTTATCAAATTTGACTATCAAAGGCTATACACTAAGCAACAAAACCGTCCCAATGTTTGATACATTTTGATTGTTGAGTGAATATCTGGTAAACTATTGATCCTATACTATTAGACCCAGGTACCATTAGAAAGCTCTAATCAATGGCTATCCAAACAGATATACATTCATTAGGTAATTCCGGATATATCAGGAGATATGATCAAATTAATCACAGGTACTCATTGAGACAGTTTTGTTGTTGACATATACAATCTGAATATTTTAGTGGGATATTACATATGCACTAGATCATGTGATCCATAGGAACCTCAACATGACCCAAACAAACATAAATACCACTTCTTTCTTCACATCCACCACCATGAAATCCCTCTCTGTTGATCAAATCAACCAGATCATTGCTTTCTTGGAAATGGGTCAGTCCACTTGTCAAATCTCTGCTTATACTGGCTTTAGCAAGTCTACCATACAGAGAATAGCTGAAAATCATTGTCCCAACCTACCAAAGTTCTCTGGAGGTTGTCCATCAATCATTTCTCCTACTGATATGCAACATGCTATTCATCTCATTGAAACTGGAAAGGCTGAAAATGCTGTTCAGGTGATCCAAACTCTTCAGGAAATCAAGAACCACCCTATCTCCTTCCAGACCATCCATCAAATTTGACTATCAAAGGCTATATGTGTTAAAACCAGGTTATTCTCTGCTCAAACTCTGGTTGGAGATCAGAGGTTGAAGGGGTCAAGATGCCAGAGATGGCCAGAGATCTGGAGGGTTGTGTCCAGAGGGGTAAAGGCTAAGTGCATGACTTATGTGTCATGCCCTTGCACTGTCACAGCCTTTTTGGTTGGAGATGCATCAGAGGAATTCAGAGTAAGATGAGAGGAGTGGTCTATGATGATATTCAGGCTAAAGCCATCTACATACAGAGTTGGAGTATTTATGTATGGAGGAAAGTTGGAGGCTATGTAAACAGCTAAGATAGAGTCAGAGAGGTCATAATCAGAGCTGTGCTGCACAGGGTTGGAGAAAATAGAGAAGTGAGACTAATTTAAATATAAAACAAGGAAAATACATAAGGAAATCTATGATATGTCTGGAGTTTCAGAGGTCAAGAATTGGTAAGAAGTCACTTGAGGTATTAGCAGAGTTGTTCTGGAGGTCAGAGTTGACTTGGTTGCATGGAATATGACAATATGCTGATACTGGAGTTTACATAAAAAAGCAAGGAAAGATCTTCATCATCATGATATATGTTAATGATGCACTTTTCATGGGTAGTGATAAAACACTAGTCCTCAAAGAAATGGAATGTTTCATGAAGAAATGCAAATGCAAAGATCTTGAACTCAGAGATGTAAAAGAATAGCTATCCATGAGAATAACAAGAGATCAAATCAAACAAAATCTTGTCCTTGACCAAATAACCTATGCTGAAAAGGTTATCAAATGCTTTGATCAAGAGAACTGTAAAACAGTTACAATACCTTTACCCTCTGGATATAATCCTATGCCATTAACAGAGGAAAAACCTGATTTCAAGATTCGAAGCCTCTGTCAATCTGTAATAGGCTCACTTCTTTTCCTAATGCTCAGAACAAGATCAGACATTGCATTTGCAGTAATCAAAATGTTGCAGTTCTCTGCAAATCCAACAGAAGAACATTTGCAGAAAGCAATCTGAATAGTTTGCTATGTTTCTTCAACAAAGAATCTGTGCATCAAATACTCTGCAAATGGTCTTCAAAATGGTCTTATAGCATACTCTGACACAGGCTGGGCTGGTGATGTAGAAATAGCAAGATCCATTACTGGATATGCTATATTCCTTGTAAATGGAATGATCTCATGGCTTTCAAGGTGACAAAAACATGTTAGACTCTCCTCCACTGAAGCAGGATACTGTGGAATGACAGAAGTGGCAAAGCAAATAGTCTGGATGAGAATTCTATTTGAAGAACTAGGCTTTCCACTCAAGCCAATTCCTCTATGTGTGGACAATCAAGGTGCTATATATTTGGCATCAAATTCTGTACAGGAAGGTGGCACAAAACATGTTAGAAACGATGATCATTGCATCTCAGAAGCCATCAAATTCAAAGAAGTTGAACTATTCTATGTCAAACCCACAAAACAGTTTGCAGATATCTTTGCCAAGAATCTGGGAAATGTCAAGTTTCAAGAAAACATAAGGCTTTAAAACTGATTCCATATGCTCAAAGTAACATTCTAGTGAGGAGGAGTGTTGAGATTCTGTGAATCAAACACTAGGTCTTATGCTCTGTAATACAGGCAGACTGTAGTGGTAATACACTATTCATGTTACTAAAGATATAGGTCAATTATTAGGCTTGACTGACACATCAGTCAAATCTAATTGAAGTGTAAACTTAATTACACTTCAGGATTGACCACATAATGATCTAGATGGAGTCTTTATGACTCAGCTATGATGTCATTGGTCTGAAGCTTTCCAAGTTTCACAAGTGGTGTGTTGGGTTGATTCAGACTCAACTCCACCTATTTGAAATAAGTGGAGTAGCATAACAGATCCTTTGATGTCATTCTGACATCATCAACCTTGTTCTAGCTACATTACACACAAGTACATACATGTTCCTGGATGTATTTAAAGGCAATAAGTGCCATGATGTAATTAATAACAAGATTTATTTCCCCTTGAGATCAAGCTTCTAAAGAAGCTCACAAGGGTTGATCTCATCAATCTTGACTAACCCAAATGTCACAAGAACTTTAGTCTCTATCTTGGTGAGCATCCTCAACTCACCTCTCTCTTCTCTGCCCTGCACAACAGGAGTACCCTTGTACCCTCCTGTTAGTAATCATTTTGACCAAGGCTGAGTTCAAGACCAATCCACTGATTCTGTTCTGAACATCATATACCTTGTGTGTGTTTTCCACCAAGAAAAACTGTGGATTAGGGTAGTGCGTAGCTCTGTGGGCACCATGTCAGTACTTGTGCCAGTAAGTCCGAGTTCAACACAGCAAGACCACAATTGTATTGTGCCGTTCGCAGGAAATTCAGCAGGTACGAGTAACCGCAACTACTTTTGTATACTACGACTGGAAAGGAGAGAAATCTGTGAGCAAAATGAGTCAGAATCCATCTTCCAAACGATCAACCCAGGGTATAATCTCTCGCTCATCACGTTCACGGCACATGTGCATCCCATAGGCTTCATTCGTACCTTGGGGTTTTGGGAACGACAATGATGATGAAAAGGGATGGATTTATTGCAGGAGGAATTCACGATCCCGTCGATCTCAGGTCAATACTGTCATGCAGGCGATGGGCACGATGTTACAATAACGTCGAAAGCAGGCATCGAATCAGGGACCAGCGCGATGCAACGATCAACCTGGGTTCGCACCCACTGGGCATCCCAGGGAGGGCACCACACTCGCTACAATCCGGCTTTCCCGGACAGGCGTGCAAGCTTATCAGTGCTCAGGTCTTCATGACGTCGTTTGATCACGAACGGAACGTCCACCGGGTGCCTGGAAAACGCAAACAACAAGAGGTGAAAAACTAACATCAGGCTGAGGGAACGTTGCTCCTCACGTAATCCCTTCGGTCCACTTCACGTAGACCCCGTCGGGACCGGGGTCCCACCCAGGTGACGCTTCGAAGCGAAAGACGGCAAGCATGGACACGATGGAGATCCAGAGCGACGCGTCCGCGACGTGCCTTCCAGCGCTAATGTTCCGCCAGTGAGCGAACCTCGACGGATCAGAAGCAAAGGGGCGTACCAGACGCGTCGACCAAACCC
>JBBPTO010002559.1:0-10395 GCA_038094155.1 Pulveroboletus cf. aberrans
GCATCAGAGGGCAGGGATGAATTCCATTGAATTACAGCTATCGGTAAATCAAGAAGGAAATGAGCTGAGTGAGATCTGGCCTGATCTGGCGCAGAGGAATGGGGGGTCTGCGCGCGCTCGCTTAGAAATGGACCTCGTGGCAGCGCAGGCGGACCGGAGACAGTCGAATTCTCGCTCCGTCGCTCGCTGGTCCTGCGACGATATGCTAAAACTGGATTCCCCGCCCTTTCCGTCGATCCGTGTCCGTCATACGTCTTCGGCTCTGATCCTATATAATCCCTTTCATCTCTCTACCGTCCCTGTCCACCCATGTCTTTCCATCTCCGCCCCGTCGCCACCCACTCCCCGTCCCCCTCCTCTTCCTCCTCCACCACCACCACCGCCGCCGACCGCAGCCCTCCCCCAAAGTCCCATCATGCCCGTCGGCCCCTCTCCCCAAGCTCGCTAAGAGGTAATCCCTCCCTCGTTGCTCCCGCTCCTCGCTGACCCCGCCCAGACCTCAACCTCACCCAAGACACCAACCCCTCCCCGCGCAAGTACCCCGCGCCTCCCACCGGCCACGAGCTCATGGCCCTCTTCCCTCCCGCCTCCCCTGCCAACTTCCCCGAGATGAGGCCCGGCCCCACCAGTGGCTTCTTCCAGCGGCAGGAGCGGGCCTTCTTCGCCCAAGCGGGCAAGGAGATCGTCCGCGTGCGCGTCGAAATCGACGTGCCTCCCTCTGCGGACGACGCCCTCCACAGCACGAAAAGCAGAGACTCTTCTGCACACGCCGGCCCTCCCCGGACCTGGCCACAGCTCCATCCGCATCCGCCACACCAGTCTCCCGTAGACTCGCCCGCGGCGGCATATCCCCATCCCAAGCAGGCCCGCCAATCGCGCACGATACCGGCCCCTACCCAATCGCCTTCCATGTTCCCTGGCTCTCCCCACGGACAGCCACCTCAACTCCCCCTCAATCTCCACACGCCAACATCACATCAGAGCGGAATGACCTTACGTACGCCGCCTCACGATCCGCATTCTGGATCAAAAGTAGAGTTTCAGGTGCAGGAGGACTACCGAGATGACACGGACGACGCTTGGCGCCGTCCGACACCCTACGCGGACCGCCGACGAGCAGGCAAACACACACGACGCGTGATCGTCCGAACCTGACTCTGTGAGTTGCAATCAATCACATCCGATGTCACCCTGGATACTGATCCCTGTTCAAAGTATATCCATCATCGTCGTCGCATTGATACCTCTTATATATTTCAACTCCAATCCCGTCATTATATCTCTGCTATCCATCACGCCCTGTATTTCATCGCTTACGATCGTACGCTCCACTCGACGTTGACCAACGTATACTACCATTTCTTCACGCCCGATCATGACAAGCTGGAAAAAGGCCCCTGGCGTGCTGTTCCACATAATGAGAAAAATAAATTATATTTTTCTAAAAATTGCATGACAAAACATGTCTGATCACGATCGAGATCCGGCGAATGCCGCAACGTCGACTCTTTCCGTCGGTGCCTTGCAAAATGGGCGGGCGGCTCGCCCTTTGCTTTTACTCTTTTTCCGCTCACGCCCGACGCCGTGTTCCCCGGTCGCCGGGTGGCGTCTTTCACTGCTTCTTTGCCTGTTCAAACGTAACGCGTCATTCTGGACGACGTTCCGCGCGAACGACGTGGTTACCAACACGCTCGCGAGCCGAGCGGCGATGGGTTTCAAGTCATCCAGACTTTATCCGAACACCAGGCTCAAACTCCGGTCACGCTCATGGGTCCAAAAAAAAAAAAAAAGACAAGGATGTACGTCGGGCCCTTTTTTATAAAAAGCTTCCGGCGCACAGGAGAGAGAGGGATCACCAGATATCGATCAGATATCTTTTTACCCATTTCGAAGCGCGAGATGACGGAATGCGATGACGGAAGCGATTCCCCTGGGGTTTTGGTGTGTGGACAGCTGTCGCGTCCCATCCCATCGCACGCTCCGAACACGTCGTGGTGAATCTCTCTCTCGTGGCGAGTTCCACAAATCGATCTCTCTCTCCTTTGGGTCCCCCTCGTGCGTCCGGCGTCAAAACAAAGGGGCATAGGCAAAATGAAATGGGCCGGAAGCACCGCCCGCGCTCGCAGGACGTCTCACCGTCAACTTGTGAAAGTTCTCAAAACGTCCCGTTGGACGCGGTGGGGGGGGAACCTGACGGTCGGGTCACGGATGACGAAAAAGGTGTTCGCAGCCGTGGAACGGTCACCGGATCCGGGAGTGCGGTGATGATGCGCGCGCGCGAGCGGTCTGGACTCGCGAAAGTTGAGACGGCCGGGACGTATCAAATGATCCCAGACGCAGGTGGCGATCGCGCGACGGACGGAACGTATCACGAGAGAGAGGGATGGGGGGGGCACGACGTGATGTCCGAGTGTCAAGGACAGGTCTTGAGAGAGCGTTTGCGGTACGAAAGCCGCGTCTGCGGACGTGTTTTGGGATTGGGTGACGGGAGAAATGGACCTGACAATTGACAATCGGAACCCCCAGTGATCAGCTTTATCTCGGTCCTAAACCGGAAGTGCCCCAGATCGTGGCGCAACGGGATGGGAAGTACATAGATATCTGGTTGCACCCACCCCTGCAGGCATGTCGTTCGATCACGTTCGATGGCATCATTATGAAGTCCGTAAGGGGTAGGGAGAGAATGGAAGCTGGAAGAGTTGAGAGAGCGCCGGTAAAATAGAACGTTAGGCGATCAATGCAAGGCATCTTTTCATTTCGTTGTTTGTGAGTGATGGGACATGTGTTTGAGGACACGTTCGGGAATGATAGCCCAAATGGGAAATGCAGCGACGGGGAACTTGCGAGCGAGGTGCAAAGGCCAAGGCACTGGAAAAAGAAGGGGGGTAATGAAATGGCGGTGCGACAGTGCGTCACCGACAGCGGCGGTGGACAGGTGGTTGAAAGAATACGTCGAAGGGGTGGCTGATACGTGTTGCGTGTTATGGCTGATCGGGGACTAGGACTTCACTGGTAACCAATGAATCGGCTGCGAAACTTTTGGGCGTGCTCACTCTGCGAAATGAAAATGGAAGTCCCGCCGTGATCGCAATCGCACGGAACTCCAAGTGGACCTCGCTGACGAGCCCCTAACGAACATCCGACAAGAACGAGCCCACGTGACCTGGGGTGTGAACCCGCTTATCGCGCCGGGACGATCGTTTTGCCATATCCACACCCAGATGGTTTGTCGTTTTATCCCTTCTTCCCGTCTTTCCTTGACATCGTCTACAGTCCAGACTCGCAAAGGATGCCTATGCCGAGTTCTGCAGCATCACCGGCGCATCGTGAGCTTCCCATCGTGCCATCGTACCAACCGTCGGTGATCTCGCCCCGATAGCATCAAGGATGCAAAACGCTACCTCGACAAGCACAAGCGTCTCGACGTCGCCATCGATGCCTTCTTCCAGGACGGGGGCAGTCGCCGCGCCGACTCTGCCGCCTCGACCAGCAAATTGACCTCCCTCTTTGACAAGTACAAAGGTGACGCTGCCCCCCCCGATCGATCCCCGTCACGCATCCTGAGAGATGTTTGGCCTACAGATCCGGACGGAGACATCATCTCCACCCAGGGCACCGTCCAGTTCTTCACCGAGCTCGGTTTCAAACAGGACGAGGAGGACTTGGATGCAGAAGACGACACGCCCAAACTCTTATCGCTCGCGTACGAGCTGCAGTCGCCCCGTTTGGGCGAGTGGTCCAGGAAAGGCTGGCTGGACGGCTGGAAAAGTATCGGGTCAGCTCCCCCTCGACCGGCGATCTCGGACCGCTGATGGGCGTTCGTTTCGTGCACAGGTGTGACACCATAGACGGGATGAAGGTCGCGCTCGCGCGTCTGGAAGCCAAACTGGGCTCGGATCCGTCCTACTTTCGCACGGTGTACAATTACACGTTCAGTTTCGCGCGTTCGGAGGGGCAGCGTAGTCTTGGTATGCACTTTCTCGGTCCGTGTGTGTGTTGAGCCTGATGTTTGCGTGCAGCCAAGGACACCGCGCTCGAATATTGGAAATCGCTTCTGCGCTTTGGCGTGGGCAAGGAAGCGTTGGGACATGTATCGGCTGGTGACGAGGAAGACGTCGACATGGATGGCGAGCAAGGGTGGACGAAAGAACACACGGAGATGTGGTTGGAATACATGAAGGCGAGGGATGACGTAGCTGTGAGCAAAGATACCTGGCAGATGGTCTGTATCGTGGCTTCATTTCGACCGCGTCGTTGACGAGATGAGTGCAGCTCCCAGACTTTATCCGTTCATTTGACGGGGACTTTGATAAACATGACGACCAAGGTATTACCGTGTGCTCTATCGTCGACGACATGGGTTTAATGCTACGTCACCACAGCCGCATGGCCAACCATCATAGACCAGTTCGTCGAATGGGCAAAAAGAAGGAATTGAATGACATGGCTTTTGCGGATACCACTCCTTGTAAAGCAATCTTTTGTATCGTAGGCAGGATCAAAACATGCTGCCTGATGCCGGCCCCTGCGACGCCCGAGATTCGCCATCGGCGTGCCTATCACAGAGGACCCAGATCGTCGGACACGAGCGAGGGGAGAAATGAAGATTCTTGCACCGCCGAACATCTAATCGAAGCGCGGGACGTTCCAACGATGGCAGCGAGAATTCTCGATGCGTCCCTGTGGTCCAATTCGGCGCGTGCACACGCCAAGGGGGAGGTGGCACGTACTCTGGACTGACACGAACGACGGCTTCTGAACCGGTCTCGTTGACAGACAAGACGTCGATATACGTGCCCGCCAAGGTGAGGCCGAACATGTCGGCGAGGGCGTCTTGGAGGGCCTTTCTGACGAGCAGGGGATCCTCGCAACGAGGCTCCATGGCGAGGCGTATGTATGTCATGGGGGACATTATGTAATCGGACAGCACACGACGTCGACCCCGACCGTGAACATGTCCCAGACAGAACACGTCTGTTGCGGCCTCGTCGAGGAGGCGAAAGCACGTCGCACCAAACCCCATCCGTGGATAGTCCGCAAGTTCGCCGTCGGCCTCACAGTGCTCATGATGGGCTACTCCTCATACGTGTACGCTGCACGGTTCTGCAGAGACATGATCGTCAGCAGTGACAGCGCGCTTGCCAATCAAGTGACCGGAGGTGGGTGTTTCACTCCCGATCTGACCTTGACGTGAGACAGACTCGGTTGTGTCCAGTCGCTTTCCTAACCGTCTTCTGCCTCTTGTTATTGCTGACGTCGTGGTGTTATATCGCGGTGCGCCCCTTTATCGCGTCCCCTACCGACGACGCCCCAACATCTCCTCAGGTGATCAGTACATCCCCCGGGCATGCTCGCCAGGTAAGCTCTCCCAAGAAAAGCACCGCCTGACAACTCCATCCGCTCCCCACAGTATACCCAGACCACCACTATGCCGGGCTATGACAGATCATCGACGTTCAACTCTACCGACCTCCGCGGAACACCTTATGAGCACACGCCCAACGCATACCATCCCACCCACGATAACGCTCCTCTACAGTCGTCCCTTAGTTCCGGGAAGAGCAAGGCGTTCGTGTCGCAGCTGTCGGGTGCTACTTCATCGGCTGCCAAGCTGGAGCAGGGTTCACACTCACACCCATCCGCGCGTGGCCCCGGCGAACCACGTGCTGCCAATGCGAATGGAGGTTCCGAGCCCGCGCACGACTCCGAGCCCCATATCCATGCGAATTCCTACCCCTCTGTGCCTCCCCCAATGCTCACGAGACGTCCGACGACGACCCCTGTGCTGTTACCGGAATACCGGTATTGCAGCAAGTGTCAGATCGTCAAGCCTTCCCGGACGCATCACTGCAGAGCATGTGGTACAGTCAGTCCCTTTTCTCCCTTGTCACACGCCTGTTCGACGCTCAGATCGGATCCCCAAGTGCGTCTTGAAATACGATCACCACTGTCCATGTAGGTGTGCCGTTTTCTGAAAAACTATGCGGCCAATATACTTTCGACGCCCTCAGGGATTGGACAGTGTGTCGGTGCTTTTAATCAAAAGGTGCGTTGCTCTCTTTTGTGTCGTGTTCTTTTCATTTACGGCTTTTATGGACAGGTCTTTGTTAATTTCCTGGAGTGGGCGACGTTGATCTGTCTTTGGACGTTTGCGACGCTCCTTGCGTTCAACGTCAAGCCACGCACTTCTGCAGCAGCGGCAGTCGATCCCCAGCAAATCGTTGTGATAGCCCTGTTCGTTTCAGTCGTTCCCAAGTCGTCGTTCCTGTCTTGACTGACTAGAGGCCTTCCAGCGCCGGCCTGTTTTCATTTTTCAACGGCCTAGTGCTCGCATCGCAGATTCATATGATCCTGTTGAACCAGACGACCGTAGAGTCGCTCAACTTCAAGTCGATGCGAGATCGAGAGCAAGAGTCGTTGAGGCATATGCACGGATGGTATCATTGCTGGTGCGTTCCCTGCACGCGTCTCACAGGACCGCTCGTGGAAAGTGTTTTACTCCCAGTGCGAGGCGGCGAACGCGAAAGCAGTGGGATAGAGAATGGGGCAGGATTGGGGTCGAAGGTAATCTATGGTGGCTAGGAAGTTGCAAGGCAAATTGGGTGGCGGTGATGGGCAAGAACGTGTGGTGGTGGATTTGTGCGTCTTTCTCCTGCTTTCGGTCGAACGTCTGTTCAATGCTCGTGCCATGTTTCAGTGCCTATTGGGGGTCGCCTCGACGATGGCATGAGCTACCCTACGAACCCACGTTTCGACAGTGCTGGGAGATGGAAACGACGGAAGGAATGGCCGTCCGACCTTCAATAAGATTGTCGTGATTATTGCATGTGTATATACTGTGAGGCTTTATTGGTCTATCCGACACATCTTGGAACGGGATCATATCTGCAATTACGTTGGTCATGCGGGCGGAACTTGGCCCCAGAGTCGCCGAGCGTGGGTGTATTCTTCGGATCTCTTTCTTCCATTGAACTACAACATTCACCACTGTGTTCAACATGACACCCGCGACGACGGTTGTGACTCACGTCCGCAAGGCGACAAGCGCCCCGACCTCGGAGCCTCTATCTTCTGCGAGCCTCATTCAGATGGAATATGACTACAGCGCGCACAAGTAAGTCAGCCGTGTCGAGTCTCTCAGGCGCGGGGTCAATCATCGTCGGTGCCACTGGCAGGGGCACTGCCGAGAGGGGTTTGGGGGCGTTTTGATTACAGAGGCCGGGTTCGCTGACGAATCGTGTCCATTCCCTGCACAGTTACCATCCCCTACCGGTCGTCTTCGATTCCGCAAAAGGCTGCCGGTGAGACCCCGTTCGAGCGGGCTTCCACTTCGATCGAGGGCTGATCGACCCAATCAGAGTATGGGATCCCGAAGGCAACGAATACATCGACATGCTCTCTGCTTATTCGTGAGGGTTTCTTTTTCGCTCGCCTTTTGGATGTGGTCTCTCACGGCGTATTTCAGCGCCGTGAACCAGGTTCGTGTCGACGCCGTGTTGGCGGTGGATCTGGGTTCCAGGCTCATGGATGCTCCGTCTTTCAGGGCCACTGTCACCCCAAGATCGTCGCGACCCTGGTCGAACAGGCTCAGAAACTCACGCTGTCGTCGCGCGCGTTCTACAACTCCGTTTTCCCGCGCTTCGCCAAACAGATGCGGGAGACGTTTGGTTATGACCGCGTCCTTCCCATGAACACGGGAGCCGAGGCGGTGGAGACGGCACTCAAGATGGCGCGCAAGTGGGCGTACGAGACGCTCGCCAAGGGTGTCGAACCGGGCGAGGCGATCGTTCTGAGCGCTGTGGGAAATTTCCACGGGCGGACTTTGGGCGTGATCAGGCGAGTGGACTGTGGTGTGACTGTCCGTCGTGGACGTGCGTTGATGGTGTCGGACTTTTTTTCCGGTGCAGCATGAGCACGGATCCGGAGAGTCGGGATGGGTTTGGACCGTACCTCGCGGGTGTGGGTCCGACGTACCAAGGTCAGGATGGGAACGTTCAGACGATTCGGTATGGACACGTCGAGGATTTGAGGCGAGCGCTGGATCATTTCGGGAGCGACGTCGCCGCATTCTTGGTGGAGCCCATTCAGGGCGAGGCTGGGTGCGTGTGCTGCATGACGTGGGTGTCGATACCGTCTCACGAAGCGTTCGAAGCATCGTCGTCCCACCGGAGGGATATCTTCGGGAGGTCCGCAAACTGTGCACCGAGCGCAACGTGCTGTTGATTTGTGACGAAATCCAGACGGTGGGTGTCCGCTGCCACGATGGCGTCGGACGGCTGATTATCGATGTCGACAGGGACTAGCGCGGACTGGCAAGATGCTCTGCTGCGAGCACGAAGACGTTCGACCAGATATAGTCTTGTTGGGCAAGGCCCTCTCTGGCGGAGGTCCGTCCTGCTCTCCCTTCCCTCGGGAGATGGCGCGTTCATTGGCTCGATAGTTTACCCCGTTTCTGCGGTTCTTGCCGATCGTGCGATCATGGACTGTATCGAACCCGGTCAGCATGGGAGCACGTACGGAGGGTGCGTGATCGAGTCAGCAACCGTGGTCTCGTGTTTATTTTTATTTCATCAAGGAATCCTCTTGGATGTGCCGTCGCCATGACGGCGTTGAACGTGATCCGAGAGGAACGCTTGGCCGCGAACGCCGAGCGTCTGGGACGCGTGTTTCGTGACCGGATGAACTCGCTCAGGGCCAAGTCGCGCTTGGTAAAGGAGGTCCGCGGCAAGGGCTTGTTGAACGCGGTCGTGATCGACGAGTCGGCGAGCTCAAAAGGTCATACGGCGTGGCAGTTCTGTCTGTTGCTGAAGAGTCGGGGCGTGCTCGCCAAACCGACGCACGTCAACATGTGAGCGACGTCGACTTGGGTTTGCGGTTTCGGTGGCGCTGACGATGACGCGTCGTAGCATTCGGTTCGCGCCTCCGTTGGTGATTTCGGACGAGGAACTGGAAGTGGCGATGAGACGGATCGAAGAATGCTTGGATGACTTTGACAAGGTGCGTGGTCCCGGTTCTGCTTGGATGTGTTTGGGGATTGAATGGCATTGGAAGCTCGATGACATTCCGGGCGAGGTCGACAGCGAGAAGGGGTACAAGGACACGCTCGACAATTAGCCGTGCCTCTCTTCGACGTACTCTTTTTGAACTCTTGCCCAGGACCTTTGATGCAAGTGATTCACAGCCACACGAATGTATTATAATCCATGTAAGAATCTGCCTAACTTGTATACATAGTCCTGTGTAATACGGAGATGTATCGTTGAGGGCAAATGCAGGATCGTATGATCTGTGATGTCGAGCAATGTAGGGACGAGGGCAGAATCCGTCCGAAAAAACGAACATTAGCGACTCGACGCTCGACGGAGGGTCAAACGATGAGTGAATAAAAAATGGGATCAGACTCGTTGACATTTGCGCGTCGTACAGGCTTTGAAGGGTTGCCACTTCTGGACAGAGCACCCGACTCGGATGGTAATAGTAAGGTGGAGTCATGATTCCAGGGCATTATCACCTTGACCTAAGGGTATCAAGTGCGCAAGAGAAAGGCGGGTGGGTGAGCGTCAGTAGGGCAAGGCGGTGGCGGGACGAGCGCCACGAGCATCAGGATAGGGATCAGTAGGGCGAGGTGCTGGAATAGAACGTCTGTGGCGAGCGCTGGGGCAGATGGCGGAGCCACGGCACCGGAAGGTTGTGACCACAACCTGAGAGGTAGGTGAAGGAAGTGGTCACCAGGTATCCTCGGTGGGGAAATGCCACGAGACTGGCCAGCGAAGGAACGGTGGTAGGGTATTCCCATCTGTTGGGGAAGAATTGACATCAAGTAAAAATATAGCACTCACCATTGGATGACGTGTCTGGCGCGCTCTTGCGTGCTCGGCCGTGGAAGCATGGCCGATCTGGCGCGACGCCCTACCTTTCTTCAGTTCTCATGCCGTCATGAGCCTGTCGTTATGACGAGGCACCATCTTGCTTCCCTGCTCATCCCAGAGCGGCAGGGAGTCACACCTGGCGATGTCCCAGAGAGCTGACAGGGACCAGACGACCTCGCAGCTGGAGCAAAAACGGCGAGGTGGGTTGGGAAAACACGAGAGCGAGGCCGAGTACGAGCCGGGTCAGAAAAGGGATGTGTGCCGCGTTACTCCGCTTGTCCGAAGACCTCACACTATCGTGGATATTGTTCATCTAAAAAAGATGATTGTAAACGCGTCGGCGTTGCAACAAGAGATGAAAAGGTGATGTGAAACATTGTCATCAGCCTGAGAATTGCATTTCAATCGCTTCCGTCACCATTGTCAGGCTGCACCGCATACTACCAATGTAAGTTACTCGACATTGGCGAATGAGGTCTTCATTATTCTTCAGCCATTTCATGAAGTTCGGGTCACAGACACGAGG
>JBBPTO010002560.1:0-10395 GCA_038094155.1 Pulveroboletus cf. aberrans
ATCATCTGTGCATTTGTGAAATATGTCAAAATGTGTGATATTTACAATCATTGCTTAAGATTCCTTACTCTAACCTCCACTGGGGTACAAATATCTCCTTGAATAGATGTAGGAATGGACTTCATGACGATATTGATTAATTGAGGGGAATGAGTATTATTTATATACCCTAGAATTACATAATTTACATGATCGTTCAGGTTCAAGGCATAGCATCCATCAAAAGTTTTCATATTCTTATGTTATTTACCAGATAATGAATCACAGCATCATGCTTAAAAAAGTGTCCCAATGACATGTCATTTTAAAATGGCTGTACCTCAGTGGCATGACAACCAAATCACATGGTACAAGTGGGTTTAGAAAGCCCAGAGCAAGTACTACCTTCGCTCCTGCAAGTGTTTGGCCTTGTTTTATTTTTTTTCCACTGGCAATTAATCAACCTCTTCAAAATGCACCAACATCAGGACACTTTTTTGAGCCACTGTACATCAGATGCTGGAACCTGTTGTGATCAGTCATCTCCTGTTCTGAAAGGCCTAAAAATGGGTGCAGATTGAGGTCCATAGAGACCCATCTTCCAAGAGATGAAGGCATGGAAGAACTGGAGTTGGTTTCAGATGGAAGTTTAAAATATCTAGATGAAGATGGTGGAAGTGGAGAGGACAGGAAGACAATGAATATAGGAGAGAAAGTTCAGCATATCAACCAGGTATGAGGTACTGTTGACCAATGTGTGAGAAGAGGTGTTCTGGGACAAGGATGAAGGAGAATCCTTGGTGGGCTAATAAAGGATCCTGAGAACTCCTTCTTTGAACAATTTGATTATCATTCCCAATGCAGATATGAGCTTTCCCTCTCAGAAAGTAGCAGTTACACCAAGTGCAAGGTAACTTCTTTGGTACTCCTGGATGTACCTCTGTGATGTCCCTCGTCTTAACCACTTGATAAAATGGTTCAGTAATATGTAAGTCAAGAGGATCTTCTGTAGATCTTCTGACAACCAGGATCTTTTTATTAAAGTCACAGCAATTGACTTGTCCTCTTTCTAAAGGATAGTATACCAGGTACAGAAAGCAAAAAGCAAAACCCCAGGAAAAATCAAGTTGAAGGAGCAGGTAGCTTTTTCCAAAATGGAAATCAATCTGTGAGTATTGATAGAAGCACCTCTTTGGGCAGCCAGGTCCCAGTTGATAAGCCTTGTTTTAAGCTCTTCTGGAGAACTTCCCAAACTAAGAAAGTTTCAGAATCTTCTTGTGTAATCAGGTCCACCAAATAAGTCTTCTTCAGAAGCAAGTATTGAAGCAGGTGTAGAAGGGATGAATGATTGTTGCAAAAGCAGCAACTCAAGTCTTGGAAAATCTTAAGGCAACAGTCCCAGCAACTCTGCTTGTTGATGTAAAGTCTGAGCTTGCTCTGCTGAAACATTTTGTATGGCCTGAACAAGAATGGGTATGGAGGTTGTAGGAGAATGATGAGGATAATGTAATGAATTAGAATCAGAATTTTTAGACCTTAGAGGATTTGAACCACTGAATGTATGCAGATTTTCAGAAGGTGTTTCTGGATCTTCTTGTTGACTAATTAAAGTCCCAGAATTTCCAGAACCGGGGTGTGAAGATCCTTGATTTGATGGAAGATTAGCTCCCTCACCAATGAGTTCTAGTCTCATTCTGTGAAAGCTATGACTGAAGATTGTAACCTTACCTTCAAAGATGGTGGTGTAGAACAGGGATCAGTGCTCATAATTAGTGGAATCTATTAAGAGATGAGTGATATCTCTCCATCAAATTTTATAAATCCTATTAGTTATTCTGTAGACTTGTCTCAAAGCAATGCCAAAGCATGCAATGAGGATGGAAAGAGCATCAAAGAACCCATAAATAACAACTCTGTCTCTCTGTGAGACAGGAGCAGGAGGCATAATGAAATATTTCAAAGGATATAGCCTGCTCATCCACTATGCTTAGATGAAGCTCATAACCTAACAGGAGGGTACAAGGATACTATTGTTGTGCAGGGCAGAGAAGAGAGAGGGGAGTCAAGGATGCTCACTGAGATAGAGACTAAAGTTCTTGTAACCAAGTTTGGGTTAGTTGAGATTGATGAAATCAACCCTTGTAAGCTTCTTAGAAGCATGATCTTGAGGGGAAATGAACCTCATTATTAATTACATCATGGGACCTATTACCTTTAAATACATCCAGAAACCCATATGTACTCATGTGTGATGTAGCTAGAACAAGGTCAATGATGTCAGAATGACATCAGAGAATCTGTCATGCTGTGCCACTTATTTCAAATAGGTGGAGTTGGGTCTATGTTAACCCAATACAGCAGTTGTGGAGCTAAGAGTGCTCCAGACTGATAACATCATAGCTGAGTCATAAAAACTGCATCTAGATTGTCATGTGGTCAATCCCAAGTGTAATAAGATTACACTTTAATTAATCTTCCATTAAGCATAACTCATTTATAAGTCATGCCTAGTGTCTCAACCCATATTCTTTAGCAACATGAATAGTGTATTATCACTACAGTCTGCCTGTATCAACAGAGCACAAGACCTAGTGTTCAATTCACAGAATCTCAACATTCTCTTCAGAAGGTGCCTTCATAGATGAAACAGAAGATAATCAATCATGATACAAGATATGGCAATCTGTGGCACGGGTAGTAATTCACTCAACTGGCTGATCTGCATGACTCCTAGTCTGAGTAATTTTGATAGCTGTCTTCTTCTTGGGCTCCTTTGCTTGAAATGTAGGTCCTTGTACAGGTGGAGGCACAGAGGGTACCACCAAGGCCTTGCGACCCCTTGTGTATGTCAAATATATAACTCCTCCAAGGTCCTCTTACTTACTCCAGACCTGTTCCACCACAACTCTGAAGCTTTCTCTACAAAACTACAACTCCTGACTCCAGAGTTTCTCAGAGTTGATTTCAGAGTTAGTAACGTCTTTTCTCCCTTCAGACCTCTCATTTCCTATTCCGGACATTATGTCGGAGTTACATCAGAGTTCATGTGCTCTGATCTCCATCACTATTTAATGTGTCTGCTTTTGTAATCTCTCCCTCAGTTGTTCTGCCACCACTGTGCAACAGCTGAGGTTAGTCTTTTAGCTACATCTAGCTTTCATTTTACTTATGTTTGTGGTTAGGGTATCTCTACCCCTTCATAGTGCACACATTTTGACAGTATAACTGTCAAAATATAACACCTTCAATCTCCGGTCTCCTTCAAGGTCATTTACAGCAACTCCGAGGTCAACATGTATCAAGTCCCTCAACTCCACTCTGGAGTGTTACAACTACCTCAGGTAGAGATAGACGTAGCCCTTAGAGGGTCTAAGAGTGCTAGGATGAAGGAGAATGCAGCTGGGCATTCTATGAGGATGAAGTACTAGGTGTTCTAGGAGAACAAGGCTTTCTGCTTGTTCTATCTCAATGATTGAGAGTCAGAGAGAAGACTTCCTCAGAGATTGATCGTCTTGAGGTGAACAAGAGGTTTCTCTTGGAACAGCATAGCCTCAGGAGCACTACGAAGTCTCAAAGAGCAGAGAGGTTCCCCAGGGGAATTTGGGCTAGGGTGGAGCAAGACCCAGTGTATTGAGGTACACTAAAAGAAGGTCTAACTTAAGGATATGAGTATGAGTCCAAGTAAGTAAAGGTAGACTAGGCAAGCGAGATTGTAAGGGGTGTAATCGAGCTAGCCAGCAAGCTGTGGCATGGTAGTCTACCGTGAAGGAAGATGGTCATATATACTAGGGTTGTTACCTAAGTGTGGATGAGAAGGAACAAGAGATGTCAAGTGACAGAAAGAAAAGAGTAGACCTACAAGAAGGAACAAGAGTATAAACCTACAAGCGACGTCAAGTGACAGAAGAAAGGTCGTATGTAGGGGCATATGACCGAGAAAAAGGGTAAATCGTAACACAGAGCATCTCAGAGTTGATTGTTCATCTATGTAAGGTCCTATTTCCTATCTCGGACCTAATACTTCATATTCCAGACATTACATCGGAGTTATACGAAAGTTTAGCACTCACATCTCCATCCCTATTTAGGTACTTGGCATTGTCCTTGCTCTCTCAGTTGTTCTGCCACATCACTGTGCAACAGCTGAGGTGAGCTTCTAGATACTTTTCTCTACTTTACTTTACTTATGTCTGTAGTCTTGGTATCTCTACCCCTCATAGGTAAATACAGTTGTTCTGCCACACCACTGTGCAACAGCTGAGTCTGGGTATCTCTACCCCTCATAGCACACAGATTCTGACAGATTATGAGCCCTGCTTGCATCTGAAAACTTCTCAGTTTAACCCCAAGTGCACTCGCTTAACTCTGGACAACTTCAGACTAACTTTAACATTATTCCAACATCTTCTCTTTGGCCCCACAATGCCACACAATATTGCTTAACTCCAGTTCCTGACATTATGCTGTCAGATAACACAACCACCACTCTCAACTGTCCTATTCTCATGGACACCTCAAATTTCCAAATTTGGAAACTCCGGATCACTGAGATCCTCCGCTGCCAAAACCTCCTTACTGTCATCCTTGAGTCTGACCCAACTCCTACCAACTCTGGTGCTATCTCCAAAATTGCCTCTCCTGACATTGACACATGGACAAAATGTGATGATCTAGCATTCAGAATAATTGTGGATCACATATCTGACAACCTCCTGCTCTGAATGCAGGAATACACCATATCAAAGGCAATCTACAATGCCCTCCTTAAACTCCACAAGGCCTCGAGCCACAACTCCAAACCCACTTGTGCATCCTCCGGGACCTCCAGACCCTCTGGCATCTCTGCTGGCCACTCTGACATTGCACAGTGCACCCAGCTCACCAAATCTTTCTTTGGACAACACTCCAGAGAAGGAGGAGGAGGAGACATACCCAGAGCTGTCCAAAGCACCTCACTGTGGATCTCTGACACTTTCAAGGCCTCTGAGATTTCCACTGACCACTCCAACAAAGCTCAGCTGACAAAGTCTCACTCCAGGCAATGCCCAGGAGGAGGAGAAGCATTATCTGGACCTGCCTGAAGCACTTCTTCACAGGCCTCCAATGCCTCCAATGCCATCTCTGGTACATGTCCTACAGGTACCTCCACACCTGTACTCAAATCCTTCAAGGACTCTGCCAACTCTTCCAGCTGCTCTGATGCAGCATGGCACAACTGGCTCACAAAGTCCCACTTTGGACACCACTCTGGAGGAGGAGGAGGAGAAACATCCAGAGCTGTTCACAGCACTTTCTTGCAAGCCCACCTGGTTTCGCACCATCTGTCATCTCCCGCAGGCACTTCCAAACATATACTTGCACCCTCTGAGGACTCCAGTACCTCCGCCAACTGCTCCAACATGGCACAGCCTAAGCAGCTCACTGTTACAGCTGACCTGAAAGAGGGCAGATGTGGAACTGTTGAGACTATGGGCATAACCATGGATGAGGTGGCAATGGAGCTTGACGATTGCAAGACATCTATAAGGAGCCTACCTACTAACAAGGTCTGGTGACGGAGGATGCTACCGATTTAATGGTGGCCAAGAGTACTACCGAGTTAACAGTGGACAAGGAGTCTGCCTACTAATGAGGACAGGCAATGAGAACTTCCTTTTGAAGGGTGGTAATGAGGAGACCTCTAGGCAAGGTCAATGATGGAGACTTCCCACTTAAGGGTGGTTCACAGCCACAAAGAACAAGAAGATATCGAGGCTACCCTTGAGCCTGTATCATGGAGTGGGAACACTGATGTATTCCAGCAATGGTACAAAGTAGGAGGTAAATGGTAAGACTAGACTGAGGAGCATGTATGTGACAACATGGGTTTATATACGTAAAAGAGTTCAGGGCAGGCATAGAACATAACAGAATACAATGGAAGGAATTGCTGACTGAGCAAGTGGAATGGAATTATGTAGAATGTGATGAAAACAGATGATGAGTCATGGTATCATAGTCAGTGATGAAAAGAAAGAAACATCCTAGTTGGGACTTATATCCATGCATATGTAAGTGATAAGTTCAAAGGAAAAGCATGGTCCAAGGTAAATCATAACACTCACCAAGTCTCACTCTGAACACCACTCTGCAGGAGGAGGAGGAGCAACATCCAGAGCAGTCCAGAGCACCCCTCTGAGGCTGCTCACCCATTATCTCCAGGCAACTCCAACATCACCTCACATTCCCTTGAGGTCACACCTCTCCCACCTCTGGCCACTCTGACCAGTCTGCTGATAGCTTCACAGCATAGCAGAATCAACACACAGAGTCACACTCTGAGCAATGCTCCAGAGAAGGAGGAAGAGGAAGTACATCCGGAGCCACCCAAAGTGCTCCTCTGCTAGCCTCTGAGGCCACTCAATTATCATCCCTGGGCGACTCTTATATTGCCATCTATTTATCAGAGACTCTGTGTCTCTTCCAACCACATGGATCAAACTCTGGTCTCTGCTTCTTCAACACTTTGTGTCCCACCTCTGAAGTGCTCCAACTCCACAAGCAAGTTCTCTCTGAACTCCAGATGCTCCAAGCACTTCAATCACACTGACTGCACCAACTGCGCTGACTGCTCCAGCAAGCCGTCCCAGTGGTGCAAACACCATGAAAGTGTGGGCCACAACTCAAAGGACTGCCATGCATACAAAAGTTGGAAGCTGACTCTCACACAGAGGAAGCACACACACAAGACAACTTCAGACCAGAGCTCTGAACCTCCAGAGAGGGCAAACATACTTGTTGAAGCCCATTGTTATGACTACCTTGGGTAGCGATAGGCATAGCCCTTAGAAAGGGTCTAGGGATACTAGGACAAAGGAGAACACAGTTGGGCATTCTATGAGGATGAAGTACTAATGGTTCTAGGAGAACAAGGCTTTCTGCTTGCTCTGTCTCAACGATCAAACATTGAAGAGAAGACTGCCTCTGAGATTGATCATCTCAAGGTGAACAAGAGGTATCTCTTAGAACAGCATAGCCTCAAGAGCACTACGAAGTCTCAAAGAGCAGAGAGGGGTTTCTGACAAGAGACTGAAGACAGACAGAGGGTGGAGCAAAGACCCAGTGTATTGAGGTACACGAAAGGGAGGTCTAGCTTAGAAGTATGAGTGCAAAAAGGGCAAGTTTATATAGAATAGGAAGGAGTTGCTGAAGAAGCAAATGGAATCGCATAGAATGTGATGGAAACCAGATGATAAGTCAGGGTATCATAGTCAGCGATGAAAAG
Source organism: Pulveroboletus cf. aberrans (assembly GCA_038094155.1). Classification (NCBI taxonomy): domain Eukaryota; kingdom Fungi; phylum Basidiomycota; class Agaricomycetes; order Boletales; family Boletaceae; genus Pulveroboletus; species Pulveroboletus cf. aberrans. The sequence goes on from JBBPTO010002560.1 coordinate 7,244, forward strand.
AAATGAATGTCCAAATTGGGACTGACACCCATGCATAGATAAGCGGTAAAGCAAGAAAAGGAGCTGATCGTAATACCCATCTCCCCTGCTCACACAAAGCAACAAGCATGAAGCACACCTCTGCAGCTCCAGAGAGAGCTAACATATTCACAGAGGCCCCTCTTCTTCACTCACATGCTGCAACAACTCTGGAGTGGGCTGACTCAAAATCCAAGGCCCCTTCATCCAAATCTTGCACTGCTTGTGCTCACTGTAAAGATGCTAGAAAGCCTGGATGGGTTTCCAAACAGTGTAAATATGGGTTGCAAGCAGGTTTGCTCAACCCAAAAGGGATCCAAGGGACTAGAAGAGGGTAATAGACCAATGACCATGCACTGTAAAGCTGGAAAATACAAGTCTGGACCTCCCCATTTGGTAGGGCTGAGAGTTCAACTTTCTGAGTTCAGGTTGGAGTGCTCAACTTAACTCGACTGGCTCAGAATGTGGTGGAATCAACAATTTTGATACTTAAAAAACTAGACTTGTGATCAAGAGAAGGTAGAATTTGATGTGGACTGGAGTCCAAGATACAAAGTTTATAGTCTGGGAAAACCTGAGACTTTGTACATATCAGGATCAGTGAAGTAAGTAACATATGGTGACAGTATGTAATACAAATGAAAGGAAATTGCTAAATATGGCAGACCCAGGTGAATCCATGGTCACTCAGAACGGAAACCGATGCAAAGAAAGAAAGCCGACTTACTGACTCAGATCCAGAAAACTCAGGTTGGACAGATAGAACAGGTTGGACAAACAATGCTCAGGTTGGTCTTCAACTTGCTCAGGAATGATACCTGTGCTGTAGGGGTGACAAAAGAATAGGAAATAGGGGCTTTACACAGTAGGGGATACCAGGTCTCCTACATCACATCTTGTCCAAGACAATGTCTGACATCAAATGCAGCATGATCATTAACTCCAGCACCATCTCACACATGGTACCACACTGCAGTGCCTTCCATATCTACTCCATCCTTCTCCCACCTTGTTCAATTCAACTCAGAGATGGTTCCACTGCACACACTGTTGGAACTGGCACCATACAACTCTGCTCTGTGGTCTGAGGTACCACACACACAATCTCCCTTCACAATGTTCTACATGTCCTGGAGCTCAAACACTCCATCATCTCCATCAAATAACTAGCTCAGGCCAGTTTCTGAACCATCTTCCCAACTGGTGCCACTGCCTGCTATGTTCACAATGGTCCCGACACCATCATGCACAGATGGCACTCTTCAGGCCATTTTCACACCTCCATCACACTACTCTGGACTCCGGACACTCCAGAACACTGCTACATCACAAGGTTGACTCTCGGACAGCTTCCCACTTCCACCATCCCTTCTCCCACAGGTTCTCACAAGCCTCCAACTCCGACTCCAGCTCTGCTCTCTTGACACATGCAACTGAGGTTCAGTGGAAGGATCTCACATCTGACCACTTACAATGAGCAAGATATTTTGGACCAAACAAAGAAAATGGCTCCACCATGCTGCACATCCAGGAAGCAGTGGGAGCATCAGCCTCCAACATCCTCCAGTACTCCATCCATCTCCAGACCTACAATGCTGACATCTCCTGGCTCCATGCCACTCTCATCCCTGACCACTGGCACTCAGAAAAGTGCTCCAAAGACAAGTCCATCATGGCACACACTCAGGAAGCAGTTGAAGTACAAATCTCCAATTTCCTCTGGCACTCTGCTGACATCATCTACGCCAATCTCCTCTGGCCCTGCACCATTACCACCTTCTGGCTCCACGCCATTGTCATTCCCCAGCTCCATGCTGACATCACCTTGACTGACCCCTTCAGCATCCATGTGACTTCAATCCGTACAAGTGGGAGTGTCAAAATATAACACCTCCGATCTCCAGTCTGCTCCAAGGTCATTTACAGCAACTCTGAGGTCAACATGCATCAAGTCCCTCAACTCCACTCCAGAGCATCTGAAAGTTGATTGTTCATCTATGTAAGGTTCTATTTCCTATCTCGGACCTAATACTTTCTATTCCAGACATTACATCAGAGTTATATTGGAGTTTAGCACTCGCATCTCCATCCCTATTTAGGCACTTGGCATTGTCCTTGCTCCCTTAGTTGTTCTGTCACACCACTATGCAACAGCTGAGTCTGGGTATCTCTACCCCTCATAGCACACAGATTCTGACAGTAACACTTCTTTAGGACAGGGAAAGGTGGCATGGCATGGGCTGCTGCTTGCATTACCTGAAAGGGTTCAGTAGGGAGGTTTCTGGGGATTATACTTCTCTGGACACCTCTATCAGCCATGGCTAGAGGCCTATTTGTCAGAGCTCATAGTCTTGCAGAGCATTGAAGGCAAAATGCAGGCATTTTTTCAAAGTCTGCCAGGTACACCTGGCAACTGGGCCATTTCTCACCTGCTTTCATGGCCCCATAATAGTTGTTTCATAGCCCCATAATAGCATACATAATTACCTTAGTGAATACCACTACTAGTAACTAGTAGACTAAGTAACTAAAGGCCCAAACAGATTGTCCAACACTGCGACCAGCACTGTATACCAATATTTGTTCTGCACTCGGCTCTGACCTTCAGCTGGCATGTCGGAGATCAAAATAGGTACTCATCTTGATATCATCAAGCCCAATGATGGCTGTTCTACCCAGAGTCCATCAAGCAATTATGCTATCCATACTTAGCCTGATTCAGATCCTTCTCAACTCCCTCAGATGAATCACTCTCAACTTGAATGCTGAACCCCATAGAAGTGACCTGATCACTTACCATACTTCCATTCTCTCCAGCCACCAATGGATGCTAGAACTCATCACAGGACATCCGGATCGTATATGATGTAAGCTAGGGATGAGTAAAGAAGCATTTTTACAGCTTGTTTCCCAGCTTTGTGAAGTTGGACATGGAGATTCAAGAAGAGTAACACTTGAAGAACAGGTCACAATATTCCTCTATACATGCATTACTGGTCTTACTCTGCATCATGTCAGTGAGTGCTTTCAATGCTCAAGCAATACAATTTCTAGGTATGTGCTCAATGCTCTGTGATACTTTGTTTTGTAACAGCTAGCCAGGTATTTTCAGAAGATGGTCACTATATTTTCAA
>JBBPTO010002561.1:0-10393 GCA_038094155.1 Pulveroboletus cf. aberrans
GCTCATAGCTTACTCTGTGGCAAGAGAAAGTGCACTTCCACTTGTTGCTTTTTTTGATCCAGACATTGTTGTATCCCCAGCAGAGGTCCAGTTTCATGAACCATTTTGCTCTACAGAGATTATCATTCAGATCTGAGATCAGAGGAAGCAGGTAGTGTTCTTTATGATCCAGGTGTTTAGATATTGGTAGCCCTGGACATTCACTTCTTGCCATCCTTCTTTGGTATGAAGAAGACAGGTGAAGTTTGTGGTGACTTGGAAGGGCAGATATACCCCTTTCTTAGTTGTTTATCAATGAACTCATCAATCTCCAACTTTTCTTCTGAGGAGGTTGTATAAAGCTTGACCTTCCATGGTCAAAAACCTTCTTTTAGATCTATAGCATGGTCCCAGGGTTTGTGCTCTGTCATCTGCTCAAATGATCTCTTCAAGAAGATGTCTCAGTAATTCTTGAGATATTGAGCTGGGACCAGCTCTTTCAGAGTTTTCTCTTTCTCCAGGGACTTTTCTCATTTGATTGTCTGGTGAAAATAAAGGGCATTTCTTGCATTTCTTGTTTTCTTGTGCTCCTTCCATGCTGGTGCAAGGAGGGAGAAGCACTCTTCAGAGCACCTATTGAAGATGAGCTTGCCAGTCACCCAGTCAATTCCAGGGTTGTCGGCAGCAAGCCAATCATGGCCTAGTATCATGGCCATATTTCCAAGGGCTAGAACATAGACAGTCATTGTCTCCTTGTATCCTTGGTGTTCCATCAGGATGAACACTGAGTGCATTACTTGTCCTGACTTGTTTGAGGTTCCATCAGCATTTCAGACAGAGATTGGGGTTGCTAGAGGTGTCATAATTATTTATCATTGTTGGACCCAGTCATGGTTAATGAAAGATCCCTGTGCTCTACTGTCAAGTAGAGCTTTGATGTCCCAGAATCCTTACCTCTGATTGTAATGGTGATGGGGACCCATGTCTCATTCTTGAGATGCTGGGTTGTTTTTTGTAGTTCTTTGGAAATGCTGGCATAGTGCCTGAGTGTGGAAGGTGGGCCTATATTGCTGCCCTGCATCATTACACCTTCTGTTTGAGTTCCATTCCATTTCTAAATGGAGTGCTGGGTTTCCCCATGATTATGACTGAATTAAGTCCACATTTTCACATGGCAAGCTTCTAACTAGCAAAATACCTGGTCTTGGTAGATGATTCATCATCATCACTACTACAAGGGTCAATAGGAAGGTGGGAAAAATGATTCTTGGTAGCTAGTCCATGATGCTCCTTGATTTCCAGTCCAACCTTGGAGCTTACTCTTTTAAAGCCTTCTTATCTTCTGTTTCTTTCATGTTATAGAAGAAGACTTTAAGTTCATTGAAGTCCATTCCTTTAAGGACTTGAGGCAATACCAGAGTGTCTTCTGTAGATGTCATGTCATTATTTCTGGTCTTCATAGCATGGGGCCTCAGTGATTTCTTCTTGAAACAACTCTTCAAGTGACCTCCTTCAAGGAATTTGCACTCAGGAAAGGGCTTCTTTGGTTTCTTGCAGTTCTTGACCTGGTATTTCTGGTCTTCACAATTGAAGCATTGGAGGCAGTGGAGGTGATCAATATCATAGTCTGTACTCTCTTCCTGTGGGAGATTGACATCCATTGCATAGGAATTTCTTCTCTAATCAGAAGGGTTCTGATAGTGCTTTCCCCAGATGTCAAAGGCTTCCATTCAGTTGCTGACACTTTTGAGTTCAGTCTTGTATTTCTCAACCATCATCTTTCAAGTCTCTTAAATGAAGACATGCTTGAGGATCTTGGGGTTCACCATCTTCTTGAGGATATGACAACCTTGTGCATCTCCAATCAGATGTAGATCATAGATTTCTTCAAACCTCATGAGGAAGTGTTCAATTCTGTCTCATTTTCCTTGCTTCATAGCTTCAAGTTGTCCCAACAGAATGTTCTTCATATTTTTCAATTGAAATCATGCCTGGATTATCCTGGTTATTTTGTTTTTGTCTCTTCATGTTCTGACTCCTGTTATTGTTTGCAGTTTCTGCCTTGCCCAAGCTTCTGCATTGTATTTGTCTTTCTCTCTGGCTTTCTGATTTCAACTCTAGCACCATTACACTAGGACTGGTTCACTATCCCTATGTTTCCAGGTCTCTGACCCCAGAGACGGATGGCGGATGGTGGATGGTGGATGGTGGATGGTGGATGGTGGTAGATGGTGGATGGTGGATGGTGGTGGATGGTGGATGGTGGATGGTGGATGGTGGATGGTGGTGGATGTTGGATGGTGGATGGTGGATGGTGGTGGATGGTGGATGGTGGATGGTGGATGGTGGATGGTGGATGGTGGATGGTGGTGGATGGTGGATGGTGGATGGTGGTGGATGGTGGATGGTGGATGGTGGATGGTGGATGGTGGATGGTGGTGGATGGTGGATGTTGGATGGTGGATGGTGGATGGTGGTGGATGTTGAACTTGGATGGTGGATGGTGGATGGTGGATGGTGGATGGTGGATGTTGATGTTGGACATGGATGGTGGATGTGAAGGGTGGATGGTGGATGGTGGATGTTGGATATTGGATGTGAAGGGTAAATGGTGATGGTGGATGGTGGTGGATGTTGGACTTGGATGGTGGATGGTGGTGAATGTTGGACTTGGATGGTGGATGGTGGTGGATGTTGAACTTGGATGGTGGATGGTGGATGGTGGTGGATGGTGGATGGTGGATGGTGGATGGTGGATGTTGATGTTGGACATGGATGGTGGATGTGGAGGGTGGATGGTGGATGGTGGATGTTGGATGTTGGATGTTGGACTTGGATGTGGATGGTGGATGGTGGTGGATGTTGGACTTGGATGTTGGATGGTGGATGGTGGATGGTGGTGGATGGTGGATGTTGGATGTTGGATGTTGGATGTTGAATATTGGATGTGGAGGGTGGATGGTGATGGTGGATGGTGGTGGATGTTGGACTTGGATGGTAGATGGTGGATGGTGGTGGATGTTGGACTTGGATGGTGAATGGTGAATGATGGTGGACAGTGGATGGTGGATGGTGGATGGTGGATGATGGTGGATGGTGAATGTTGAATATTGGATGTGGAGGGTGGATGGTGGATGGTGGATGGTGGTGGACAGTAAATGGTGGATGGTGGATGTTGGATGGTGAATGATGGATGTTGGACATTGATGTTGAACATTGATGTTGAATGGTGGATCTTGATGTTGAATGGTGGATGGTGGATGGTGGATGGTAGATGGTGGATGGTGGATGGTGGATGTTGGATGTTGGATGTTGGATGTGGAGGGTGGATGGTGGATGGTGGATGTTGATGTTGGACATGGATGGTGGATGTGGAGGGTGGATGGTGGATGGTGGATGGTGGATGTTGATGGTGAACATTGTTGATGGATGTGGATGATGGATGGTAGATCTTGGATATGGATGGTGGATGGTGGATGGTGGATGGTATATGCTGGATGGTGGGTGGTGGTTGGTGCATGGTGCATGGTGCATGTTGAGGTAGATGGAAGATGTTGGGTGGTGGGTGGTGGGTGGTGGTTGATGGATGGCATCCACTTGCAGCATTTACCATCCACCATCCACCATCCACCACCCACTGTGTATCATCCACCTGCAGCATTCATCATTCACCATCCACCGTCCACCACCCACCATCCACCATCCATCATTCACCAACCACTATCCATCACCCACAATTCATGAACCACGAACTACTATTCAATATTGACATCCACCATCCACCATCCAACATTAACATCTACCATCCAACATCAATGTCCAATGTCCACATCCACTATCCACCATTCACCATTCACAATCCACCACCCACCATCCACCATCCATCATCCATCATCTATCATTCACCATGATTCATGATTCATAATCTACCACCCAACACCATCCAGCATCCAGCATTCACTGTGCAACATCACCATCCACCATCCACCATCCACCATCCACCATCTATTATCCACCATGATTCATGATTCATGATCCACCACCCAATACAATCCAGCATCCAGCATTCACTGTGCAACATCACCATCCACCAGCTGATATGAAAGTCTAATGACAACATTCACTATCCACCATCCATCATCCACCATCATCACCCACCACCCACCACCCACCATCCATCATCTACCATCTACCATCTACTACCATTCAACATCCATTGGTGGATGTTGGTTGGTATATGTTGGTTGTTGAATGTTGATGTTGAACATAGATGTTGGATGGTGGATGTTGGATGGTGGATGGTGGATGGTGAATGTTGATGTATGGTGGAGGTGGATGATCAGATAGTATATGTTGATGTTGCATGATGGATGGTGGGTGGTGCATGGTGCATGGTGCATGTGGATGGTGCATCATGGATTGTGGATGGTCAGAGGTGGATGGTGGATGGTGAATGGTGAATGCTAGATGTGGATGGTGGCTGGTGGATGATTGATGTTGGCTAGTGGATGGTGGATGGTGGATGGTGGATGGTGGATGGTGGATGGTGGATGGTAGACATCTACCATCCACCATACACATCCATCATCAATGTCCAACATCAACATCCATCATCCACCATCCATCATCCACCACCCACTATCCACCACCCACCATCCACTGTCCAACATCAACATCCACCATCCAACATCAACATCTACCATCCAACATCAACATCTGTCATCCAACATCAAAGTCCAATGTTGCTACCATCCACCACCCAACATTCACCATTTACCATGCACCACCCACCATCCACATCAAACATTTGCCACCCACCACCCACCATCTACCATCTACCACCCACCATCTGCATCCAACATTCACCATCTACCATCTACCATCTACCATCTACCATTCATCCCCCACCATCCACTGTCCACTGGTGTATGTTGGATGGTGGATGGTGGATATTGGATATTGGATATTGGATGGTGTATGTTGGATGTTGATGTATAGCGGTGGTGAATGGTGAATGGTGGATGTTGATGTTGGATGATGGATGGTGGGTGGTGGGTGGTGGGTGGTGGATGTTGATATTGGATGATGGTGGATGTTGTTGTTGAACAGTGGATGGTGGGTGGTGGGTGGTGGATGTTGGATATTGATGTTGTATGGTGGATGGTGGATGTTGATGCTGGAGATTAATGTTGGACATTAATATTGGATGGTGAATGTTGATGTTGAATAATGGATGGTGGATGGTGAATGATGGATGTTGGACATTGATGTTGAACATTGATGTTGAATGGTGGATGTGGATGGTGAATGGTGGATGTTGATGGTGAATGTTGAATGTTGATGTTAAATGGTGGATGGTGGATGGTGGATGGTGGATGGTGGATGGTGGATGGTGGATGGTGGATGGTGGATGGTGGATGGTGGATGGTGGATGGTGGATGGTGGATGGTGGATGGTGGATGGTGGTGGATGGTGGATGGTGGATGGTGAATGGTGAATGGTGAATGTTGGATGTGGTTGGTGGTTGGTGGTTGGTGGTAACATTGGACTTTGATGTTGGATGGTGGATGTTGATGTTAGACAGTGGATGGTGAATGGTCGATAGTGGATAGTAGATAGTGGATGGTGAATGATGGATGGTGGACATTGATGTTGGACATTAATGTTGAATGGTGGATGTGGATGTTGAAAGGTGGATGTTGATGGTGAATGGTGGATGTTGATGGTGGATGGTGGATGGTGAATGGTGAATGATGGTGAATGTTGTTGTTGCATGATGAATGTGGGATTGTAAATGTTGATATGTATGGTAGATGTTGATGTTGAATGGGGGATGTTGGATGTTGGATGGTGAATATTGATATGTATGGTGGATGTCAATGTTGAATGTTGGATTTCAAATGGTAAATGGTGGATGGTGGATAGTGGATGTTGACATTCAACATTGATGTTGGATGCTGGATGTTGATGTTGGATGTTGGATGTTGCTGTTGAATGATGCATGGTGAATTGTTGATGTTGATCTTCAATGTTAATGTTGGATGGTGGATATTGATGCCAGAAAGTGGATGGTTGGTGGCAGATGGTGGATGTTGATGTTGGACTGTGAATGCTGAGTTGTGAATGGTGAATGGTGAATTGATGTTGGATGGTGGACATTGATGCCAGAAAGTGGATGGTTGGTGGCAGATGGTGGATGTTGATGTTGGACTGTGAATGCTGAGTTGTGAATGGTGAATGGTGAATTGATGTTGGATGTTGGATGTTGATGGTGGGTGGTGGATGTTGATGTTGGGTCTTGGATGGTGAATGGTGCATGGTGGATGTTAATTTGTGGTGCATGTTGGTGGTAGATGGTGAATGTTGATGTTTAATTGTGAATGTTAAATAGTGGATGTTAATTTATGCTGGATGTTGATGGTGGATGGTGAATGTTAATGTATGGTGATGTTGATGTTGGATTCTGGACGTTAATCAGTCATGGATGTTGATGTTGGATGTTGGATGTTGGATGTTGGATGGTGGATGGTGGATGGTGGATGGTGGATGATGAATCTTGATTTGTGTGGTTGATCTTGATGCAGGATGGTGAATGTTCATGTTGGATGTAGACATTGGATGAAGTGGATGTTGATGTTCAATGTTGATGTTGGGTATTGAATGGTGGATGGTGTGGATGTTGATGTTTCTTGGATTGTCAGTTTTGATGTTGAATGATATCTATTGGATCATGGCTAATGCATAAAGGATTAATGTTAAATTGTTGGAAGTGCTTAAAGCATGGATGATGGATAGTAGCTGGTGAATCATGGGTAAGGGATAAATGTTGGTTGTTGAATGTTAAATGGTGGATAGTTGCTAATGGTGGAAATTGGATATTAGATGTCATTTTTGCATGCTGAATATTGAATGTTAAATTGTGGATAATGTATAAATGTTGAATTATAGCTTTTGGATGTGCATCATGAATGATGAATAGTTCATGCTCATTTTTAAATGGTAAATATTTAATGTTGGATTCCAGATAGTGGATGTTGAATGTTGAATGTTTATATTTGATATTGGATGTTGAATGTTGAATAGTTGATACAGAATGAATTCTGGATGTTGCTTTTGGATGTTGCATATTATATGTTTCTGTTTAATGTTAATTGTTGAGCATTGATGTTGGATGGTAGATATTGCAGAGTAGACAGAGGGTTGAGAATGTCAGGTAAAGGAAGGATATTGGATAATAATCATTGAATTTTCGGTAATAGATTATGAATGGTTGATACTGTGTAATGGATTATTTTTTTAGTGTGATATTTATGTTGAATATTGTATTGTATTGTTGGATTTAGGATGGTGATGTTGAAAGTTGAATGGGCATATTGAATGGTCATGTTAATGCAGAATATTGGATATTGAATGGTGATGTTGAATGATAAATGTTGATGTTGGATGGTGAATGTTAATGTTGCATGCTGGATGTTGTATGTTGATATTGAATGCTGAATGTTGATATCACATATTTGATTTTGATATTAAATTTACAATGTTAGATATTGAACAGTGAATAGTGGCTCTAGAAAGAATATTGGATATTGGACAATAGGTAGTGGACAGTATGTACAGGATGGATGTTGAATATTAAATGGTGTATAGTTGACAAAGAATTGATATTGCATGATAGCTATTGCAAAGTAAATAGTCTGTTAGCAATGGATGTTGAATGTTGAATGTTGGATTGTGGGTAGTGAGTGGTCAAAGAATAACTGTTCGATATCAATGTTAGATATTGAATGTTGAGTATTGGGTGTTGAATGTTGGATAATAAATAGTAGATAGTGGATGTTAATCACTTTTGAATGTTGAATGGTAGATATTTGATACTGGATGGACGAAAATGGATTTTGCTGATAGTAGATGGTGAATTTAGGAAGTTGAAAGTTGGACAGCAGATAAAGGTTAAACATTGGATATTAAATGCTGGATGTCAATGTGGATGATAAGTATTTAATGTTGGATGTTGGATAGTAGTTACATGATATATGTTTGATGTTGGATATTGAATGTTGATGTTTGATCCTAAATGTTGGTTGGTAGATATTGGAAGCTCTGTAGTTGATGATGGATGGTTGCTGGATGTTGAATATTCAATGTTGAATGGTAGATTGGTAGAAAGTGATTGGTGGTTGGTGGGTAAAGGATGGTCATTGAATGGTTATTTTTAATTGTTGAAAGTTACAATGTGGATACACATAGAGGATAAAAAGTGATTGTTAGATGTTGAATTGTATGCAGAATCAAGGAAATTTGGTACAGATTAGAGTATAGATGTTTGATGTTTGATGTTGATGTTGAATGGTAGATGGGTGGATGGTTGATAGTTATGTTGTATGTTGTATGATAGATGTTGATGTTGGATGGTGGATGGTTAATGATGAGATTGGATATTGGATGATAGATGTTGATGTTGAATTTGAATGTTGGATGTTGGATGGTGATGTTGGATGGTGAATGGTGAATCATGAATAATATATGGTGATGTTGAATAATAAATAACGGATGGTGGATAGTGATGTTGAATGTTGAATATTGTATATTGTATATTGAATGGCACATAGTGAATGGTAAATGTCAGATGTATCAGATATTGGATGTTAGTGTTGGATTTTAGATAGTGATGTTGGATTTTGAATGATTCATAGTAGGTAAAGGATGTATGTTGGATGTTGTGTGTTAATGTTAGGTGGTTGATATTGGATGACAGATAGTGCATAAAGAAAAATTGTTGGATGGTTGTCATGGGATGGTAAATTATGGGTAAAGGAAGCATTTTGCATGGTGGATGTTGGGTAAATGATGAATGTTGGATGGTTCTTTAAATAGTCCAGTAGTTAGAATACATACATTAGGCTTAAGGTTGTACATTGGATGGTTGATATTGGAAATTGATTATTGAAATGTGAATAAAAGATTAATATTGAAGATGAATGATATCTAGTGAATTTTGAAAGTTGGATGGTAGATATTTGATGAATGTTGGAAGCTGAATTTTGGTTGCTGTATTTTGAATAATAGATAGTGAACGGTGGAGATTGGGTAAAGGACTGTTGATGGATGTGATATTGGATGTTGGATGTTGGATGGTGAATGATAAATAGTGAATGTTGTTGGACAATGGATGATGGATTGGGATATTGAATGTGGATGTTGTTGGATGTTGAATGATGAATAGTGTAATTGAATGGTAGATGTTGGATGGTTGATAGATTGGATGTTGAATGTTGATGTTACATGTTGAATGTCAAGATGGATGGTAAATGGTGGGAAAAGCATCATTCTTGGATGGTAGATGGTAAATGTGAAACTTTGATGGTGGTGTTGAATAATAGATGTTGGATGGTAGATGATGGACATGGATGTTGAATGGTGGTTGGTAAGTTAAAAATGGTGATGGAGCAATAGATGGTGGATGTTCCACAATAGATTATGGACATTGGATGATGATGTTGGATTATGAATGATGGGTGTTGGATGTTCATGTTAGATGATAGAGGTTGAATGGTATATAGTAGATAGCAGATGTGGGTGGTGGGTAGATGGTGAACATTGGATGGTGACACTGGCTATTGGATGGTGAATGATATTGATGTTGGATGGTTGAGATTGAATGCTAGAGAGTGGAAGGTGGGTATGGGTAGTGGATGAATGATGGGTGGTGGATGATGGATGGATGGTGAATGGATGGTAGAGAGTGAATGGTGGGTGGAGGGTGGGTGAAGTGTGGATGGTGGGTAGAGGATAGAGGGTGGTTACAGAATGGATGATGTTGGATGGCAAATGTTGGATGGTAAATAGTGATGTTGAATGAGGGATGTTGGATGTTGATGTTGATGTTGAATGTTGAATGTTGCATGTGGTTGTTGTTGGATGAGAGATATTGAATGGTGAATGGTGAATAGTGATCCTAAATGTTGAAGTCAAATGGTGGATCATGGATCATGGATGTTGATGTTGGATAATGAATGTTGAACAGTAGATAGTGGTTGTTGAATTTTTGATGGTAGATATTGGATGGTAGATAGTGAATGTTGGATATTAAATGGTAGATAATGGATGTTGAATTTTGATGGTAAAAGTTGATGATAAATGTTGATGGTGGATGGCAAATGGTGAATGGTAGATAGTATATGTTGCATGTTGGATGATGGATAGCAAATGATGTATGTTGATGTTGGATGTTGGATGTGTTAGATATTGGATGTTAATGTTGGATTATGGATGGTGATGTTTCAACATTGAATAGTGGATAACCAATGGATTTTGAGTGTTGAGTGTTGATGGATGGTTGATATTTAGTGAATAGTCTATCTGTTGATGTTGCATGGTTGATATTGAATGATAAATAGTTAATAAAAGATGGATG
>JBBPTO010002562.1:0-10390 GCA_038094155.1 Pulveroboletus cf. aberrans
GCTTTATTTCATGAGACTCAAGCCATTTCCAAGCTCTTTTGAAGTAGTGCTTGAAGTCATTATCCTGTTGAAAGATAAGGTCTTACTCAGAAATACCAGAGTTTTTCATGTTATGAAGCAGATTACCTTTCAAAATGGAGACATACTTTTCAGCATTCATCTTGCCCTCCACCCCTGCCGAGATACCAATACCATTCCAGCTCATGAACTCCAAAACTGTCCAGGAATCTTCTCCAAACTGTACCATTCACTGTACCTTCCAGTCCTATAAAGGATTACCTGCCATTTTTCATACATACCTTCTTCCATTTGATCCAATCCTGTTAAGCTTGGTTTTATCTGACCAAATATTCCTAGTCTAGTCCTCTATAGTCCAGTTTTGATACTTAAAAGGAAAGGCTAGCTGCTGTTTTCTATGTTTAACAGATAGAAAAGGCATTTTCTTCTTAACCACAGCCTTCAAGAAAGCAGACTTGAGGACATTGTAAACAGTTTGTGATGAGATAGCAGAGGATAGGGCAGAATTGATGAGATGGGTGGCTTGAACAGCATTTTCCACTTTTTCAGTGGTATAATCCTTCTCTTATCAGTAGAGGAAATCTTGAAAGAACATCATAGCTTGATTGTTTCCTTCTCTAGAAGGTATTATTTGCTGACTCTGGCCACAGTGGACTTTCCCAACCCAGTTTGAGAGGAAATCTGATGAACAGAAAGACCAGATTCAGTGAGGAAGAGAGTATTAGCTTTAATAGAGGTAGGAATGAACTTCATGATGATATTGATTAACTGAGTGGGATGAGTATTATTTATATACCTTAGAATTACCTAATTTACATAATCTTTCAGGGTCAAGGCATGGCATCCCTCAGAATCTGTCATATTCTTATGTTATTTACCAGATAATGAATCACAGCATGATGCTCAAATAAGTGTCCCAATGATATGTCATTTTACAATGGCTGTAACTCAGTGCCATGACAACTGAATCACATGATCTAAGTAATTTTAGGAAGCCCAGAGCACATACCCCCTTTGCGCCTGCAAGTATTTAGCCTTTTTTGGTTTTCTTCACTGGCAATTAACCAATCTCTACAAAATGCACCAACATTGGGACACTTTTTTGAGCCACTGTACATTCACTGCTTCTAGCAATTTGTAAGATGCCCAAAGTGCATGCATATTGCATGTAATTACACCCACTGCTTCTAGCAATTTGAGAGATGCTGAAAATGCATGCATGTTGCATGTAATTACACTCACTTCTTCTAGTAATTTTAGAGATGTCCAAAATGTGTGCATGTTGCACATAATTACACCCACTGCTTCTTGTAATTTGGCAGATGCTCAAAATACATATAGGTTGCATGCAATTACACCCATTTATTAAATGTGAACATGATGCATACAATTACTCCCATTGCTTCTAGCAATTTGAGAAATGCCCAAAATATGTACAGGGTGGATGCAATTACTCTTATTTCTTCTAGCAATTTGGAAGACATCCAAAATGCATAGATGATACATACAATTACTTTAATTTCTTTTAGCAATTTGGGAGATGTTCAAAATGTATACATGATACATACAATTACTCCCATTGCTTCTAGCAACCTGGGAGGTGCCCAAAATGCATTCATGTTGCATTCAATATGCAATTACACCCACTACTTCTAGCATTTTGGGAGTAACCCAAAATGATTACAATATTCCATGAAATAACCCAATCTGTTCTGTCAAGTTAAACAAATATCCGGAGTAGCTTAACATTCTGATTCAAAATGTCTGCACAATTATGAAATATGCCATAATGCATGATATTCACAATCATTTCTTAAGATTTCTTACTCTAACCTCCACTAGGTTACAAATATCTCCTTGAATTTCATAAAGTACTCATCAAAATGACCTCAGAAAGAACTAAGGTGTAATTCATCAATTCTGCAGGCTCTTCACATTTTTTACTTCACATGCTGCAGCTCATCTTGCAGGTCTGCAGTTTGGTGATTCATCTCCTCCATCATCATTTCATCCTTGACATGTATCCTCTCCAGATCACTTACATGCTCACCCATTTGCAGGAACATCTCTTTCAATGTGTCATGGTTGTTTCTAACTGGGACTTTCTGTGATCTGGAACACTTGCCTCAAGGACACCACAGGTAAGGGTGCCCTATTTCAAAAGTTTTAATAGGACATAAGAAAATAGAATGGTGTAGACCCACCTTCAACCTTGTGTTACAACATCTAATCTATGATCTATGAACATTCCACATTGCACCCATGCATTAACATTACTCTAGAAACTCTACAATGCTATACTTCATGACATTGAAGGTAGCCTATATGCGGTCATACAAAAGTACCAACCCCAAACACGACCCGACAACCCTACTCACACATGAAATATGACATCATATGCATTCCGGACTCTCCTAGACCATTCTATGCATTACCCATGACCCATACCCTTTACTACACCTGACCTATTTATATATGATCTTCCATTCTTTCACACCCTTGCACATCAGGCATGTACAAGGCTGTTGCATGCTTCCATACAATCATAGCTGCATTAAATACATGGACAGGCAGCATGAACATCTTAGATTAGTACACCATGGATACAAACACACATGTTGGATATAAAGGCTTGAATAAAATCCACCAAAGGACAGTCTTGTTCTCTTGGTGTTTCCTCAGAATCAAAGATGTCGACTCATTCATCCCCTTGACTATTGAGCGACATAGATCCTTTAGTGGTTCTGAGTTGTTTCACCTTGTGTCATATATGGGCATAGATACATGGCTCACATGCTCATTTGTGCATGCCAACTGTTGAATCACACACACACATGACATCGTGAGACTTGCATGAATCACAAACTTGTAGTGAGTGGGATTGAGTTGATCAACACTTCATTAGATATTCTTGAGTGCATGTCACTCACTCTTGAAGCCGATGAATCTTGCAGTTTGTTCTGCTATTTGGTAGATATAGCCTTGCCTTTGCCTTTGCCTTTGTATTCAATGTCCTGGAATGTGCCAACCTTGTCTTCCTCATCAGTCACTGTTGTGAACTCTGGGAACTTTGAATTTTTTTGTTTCTGCTTCCTCTTCAAAGGAGATTTCAAAGGAGATTGAAATTTGACAAAATTTCTCATCACTCCACTCTTCCTGCACTCACAGTCTCAAATGGATTGCCTATGCCCATCATTTGTGGGTTGAAGTTCAGCATAAAAAACAAGGTCATCACACCCCAGTGTTAGAAATCATGACAGCTAGCATCATAACTAGAATCCTAAAGTAAAACAGAGGTACCTTCCATCACCTGGGGTATCTTCTTCTCTTCTAGGAGAAGAGGTTTGGGGATTGCTTGACCTGAGCATGAGAGACGGCACTGGACTCACTGAGGAAACCATGTTAAATTTGGATTCCAGTTTAAGTTCCATGTCTATTCTTAAGTAATCCTTGATTCCAGCATGGTGTGACTTCTTCCTTGCTAAATAATGTGAAAGATTCAGTGTTTTATTTGATAGAAGGAATGGAGGAAACAGATTTAATCAATTACATGTTTCCAGTCCATCCATCAGGGACATGGAGAGTGTCTACATTGATTCAAGGATGGATGGAGAGAAGAAGGAGAGCAGAGGTTTTTGTTGATGGATAGGTGCTAGTGAATCACAAAATAGCTAACATGATTGTGGCACATTGCTTGTTCAGAGACAAGGCTCTATCTGCCTTTCCATCAGTAAGTCAACCTCTTTGTGAAATCAAAAACAAGCTTGTCATTCTTGCTTTCACTTGAGGTATTGATTGGAGGTGCACATTATCTGGTAGAAAACAAGAATGTGAGTCATAAAGGCCATGTAAGTAAATCTCAATAACTGGACAACATATTTATCTTTTTTTGTCTTGTCAGTAATACCTCACATCAGGAAGCTGTGCATGATGCTCTTGCTTCTGGGGTGGAGGTGTGTGAGCATTATGAAAGAAGGAAACCTTACCTTTTTCCTTTCATGAAGATCTCTGGTGATGGTGGCAATAAACATTTGGTTTTGGAAATGACAATAAACAATTGTGGAAAACATTTCTGAATGTCCATCCTGCTGCTCTTCAACTTGCATAGCCAGTATTTTATCAACCTGTTTTAAGAAAAGCCTCAACTGGAAAAGGAGGTTGAATTGCTCAGCATTGCAGTTAGAATAACAGATGTGGGAGCTGATACTAAACTCATTAAGTTTCGTGTCAAGTGAATCTGGAAAGATTTGAAAGATGTGGATGGAGAAATTATGGAGGTGGAGATTTTGCTAATGGAATGTGTTAATTTCATGGGCACTTGACTTTATTAAATATAGATTTGTATATTTGTATATTTCTCATGCTTGCATTTTAGCCATTTAGGAATTGTTAAATGCAGTGCAGGAATGTGAGCCTCATGCATGGGGTTGATGGAAAATAGATTTGATGGAAAATAAGGAATGTGAAAAAGGACAGAGATGTTACTCTGTTCAGATATGCACATCCACCAGAGAATCTGCTGGTTCTGATTCTGGTTGTGTGGCAGAAATCAGAATGTGCAGAGTTTGCCATGGTTCAGATTGAAAGGAAGGTGCAGGTTGTGGAGTGTGAGGAAATTAGAATTTATTGTATCAATAAGATGTGCTACTGAGGGAAACATTATTTTCTTCTGCCATATCACCTTTTGAGACCTGAAAGACTGGAAAGGCCCAGAAGGCTCAGAATATCTGAATTAAAAGGTTTATAATGGTTCAGCATCTGTGCATGGATCAGCATTGGGCATAAACACAACAAACTCCCATTTTTTTAAATTTCAAAATGTTGTTATGATTACCTCAGGTAGAGGATAGACATAGCCCCTAAAGAGGGTCTAGAGTACTAAAGACAAAGCAGAATGGGACAAGCCATTCTACAAGGATGAGGTAAAAGGATTTTAAGGTGACCAAGGTATTTCCCTTGCTCTGTCTCAACAATCAAACATCAAAGAGAACTAGACTGCCCAGTGATCTAACATCAACAGGTGGCAAGAGGTTCTTTGAAAAAGCATAGCCTCAAGAGCACTACAAAGTCTCAAAGGTCTAAGAGGTTTCTGACAAGGGACAAAGAGTGGAGCAAAGACCCAGTGTATTGAGGTACACAAAGGGGAGGTCTAGCTTGAGAAATACAAGTACAGGACAACAAGGTTTATATACATAGATGTGCAATGAGTTAAGGGTAGGCTAGAAAGAAATTGCTGACTGAGCAAATGAAATCACATAGAATGTGATAGAAATAGATAAGAAGTCATGGTATTGTAGTCAGCAATGAAATAAAAGAATGTTCAGAATGGAACTTATACCCATGCATATGTAAGAGACACATGACAAGAGGAAAAAGGGGCTGGATGCAACATTACCCCCTTACTATGTCTGAGACAACATCGAAGGATCAAAAATCTAGGTAATGCCCACCTTCAGGGGAGCCAGTCATGTTTGCCATTCCTTCCATGGTATATTCTTCATTATCATCAGATAGGAGATGGTGCAGGGAAGCAGATCATTTAGGTGCAGAAACTGAAACAGGTTGGCCAAAAATACCACATCTGGCATGAGTGGGATGAATGCCCAGGGTGCAACCAGTGCCATGACATCTAGATGGAGAGCCTCTCAAGCTGTGTGATGATGGTGGTGAGCTCAATAAGGGAGGGGTTGGTTGGCACTGGTAAAAAGGGCAGCACATCTGGGCATGTCTGGGGGCAGTGTGATGGCAGATGGGACAGATGTAATTTGGGCAATTGATATGTTGATGGCCCAAGCAGTGGTAGTGGTGGCAGGTCTCATTGTAGTGAGGGTGGGATGAGAGGAGGGGGTATTTCCTTGGTTTCCATTCCAGTGGGCTTTGGCATGTTCTACAACAGTGAGCTCTGCAGGGTTTAATGGTTCTGAAGATGTGGAGGGGTTATGAGGGTTCTGAGACTCAGCTAAGGTAGATGTCATGTGAAACCATCACATCTCACTTGTCCAAAATTTTTAATAATAACTCAAGTTCAGGTCTTGAAAACACAATTGTCAATAGAAAATCACAAACAAGTGTCCTACATTAATTCTTATTGAGTAGATTCTCGAATATTTCACTTGTTGATTAGCTTTTAAATTTTTTGGACAAGTGAGGTTCAATGGTTTTGCATAATGCTTATCTTAGGTCCTGGAGGTCACGATGAATGTCAGCTAAAAATTCTCCCATTTCCATCTGATGCATTGTCATGAGTAGAAGTCTGCATATCTCATCTTGGATGTCTCTGAGGCATCAACTAATATGGGCAACACTACAATCAGTGATGCCAGGAGTGAGGAGGTCTTTGGCCATGAGAAACAGTCATTGGGTCTGGAGGTACCCATGATAGAGAGTGTACAGCACTGAGACAATGTGTTAGGGCCGTGCAGACGAACTCTGGTGTATCTCCGGAACTCCGGAGATATTAGTAGGACCTTGGCTTCACCTTATGTGGTGCGCCACTATCCAAGTCTCGGGGTTGTGGTCCTGTATTTGTGGAGGGTCGGAGGTGCGGAGTTGAGTCGTCTAGACTCGGAGGAGGAAGATGATATCCGTCGGAGTTCGGCGGGAGCCGAGCGTCAAGCTGATCGAAGGGAGAGAACGTCTAGTGCTCGATTCAATATTATGACTGAAGATATGTACAGCGGAGATGGTACAGTATATATACTACGGAGTGCATCAGATTTGTAACAAAGTTGTAACGGATGAGTAATGAAACGGAGGTCGGGGATCTATGAACCAGAGCTGCGCACCAGTTGTGCAGTTCGCCGGAGCTGTGCTGCACAGGGATGGAGAAAGGTACGGAGCGTGAGAACTAACTAAATAGGGAACAATGAAGTCACGTGAGATATCTACATAGGTCTGAAGAGACGAGAGTACATAATCAGTGAGTTCTCACTGGAGATACGAGTGGAGTTGGTTCCGGAGGGACCGGAGATGTCACAGATATGACACAATGTCTAGATGGGAAGCAATGGCAGTGGAGAGATGGGAGTCAACTAACCTTTTAGCCATTGGGCCAAGGTAGTCATCACCAGGGAGGTTACAATGGAAGTTATGGGAAAAGGAGGGAATGGTAACAGAAGTCACTGGATGAGGAGGGATGGCAGCTATGGCCAGTATGACAAAGGTAGGAACAGGGGTAATTATGGTGTTTCTGAATTGAGAATGGTGCCAGGTGGCCATGTCAGCACTGGAGATGGTCTGGACAGGTTTCCCATCAGGGAAAGATGTAGTGGTCCAGCTGGAGGTGGCTACAGTGAAGAATGGTTCTACAGTACTAGAAGGAATAGATAAAAGTCTATGGGAGTAGAGAAAATGATGATGGGAGACAAGAACATGATTGTGTTTATTTTGGAGATGATTTTTCTTCTGAGTCATGGTTTTTCTGGGTGAGGGTAGGATGGAAAAGCAAGAGGGTGATGTTTTTTATAACTATCTAGGGTGGATGGTGAATGTTTCAGATTCCATTCTGGGATCCAGGAGTCTCTTCAGCCAAATACTCCTTTCAATGGATCAGAAACATGTGGGAAGACAGTGCACCGCTCTGTTTCAAACATTTCTCTATTTTGTGCTCTTTCTCACCCTCTACAAGTTCTGGTGGTGGTCTTGGGAAGTTCTTTCCATGGATGGTGTTCTTTTTATATGAAGATAGAAGAGAAGCATGAAACACATGGTGGATCTTCCATGCCTGTGGAAGACAGAGTTATATATGATCAGGGACACTACCTTCATTATTGTGACAGGTCCTTCCCATTTGGGTGTGAATTTTGGGTTTGTGACAGAATGATGGAGGTTTTTGGCTTCAAGCCAAACATTGTCTCCATTGCAGAATAGGGTGAAAGATCATGTGTTTTGTGATGCCATAACTTGATGTCCAAGTTTATGAGCTGCTAGGACTTAATCCCTCATCACAGAGAGGAATTTCAGGCAGAGGTCAATGGTGGGGAGACTAGAATTGGGGAGAATGACAGGCAGGGCATGGAATTTATAGCATATCATGAAGTAAAACAGCAATTTGCTGATGACAGAGTGGGGGTGGTGGTTATGTGCAAATTCAGCATGGGTAATCTGATTCAATGAAGAACCAGGGTTTGTGCCATGGAAGATTCAGAGGTACATTTCAACTTCCTGGTTGATATGTTTTGTTTCACCATCTAACTGTGGATGAGAAACAGTGGACAAAGAAAGATTGTAGTTTAAGAGATAACATAGCTTTTTAGTGAAGGAGGTAAAACTGTGGGCCTTAGTCAGAGATGGTCTTATCATAAAGATCAAAGTGAAGAAAAACATTGTGGAAAAAGTGGGTTGCTATACCCTCAGTGGTGATGGTTTTCTTGGTGGGGCAGAGAATTACCCCCATAGTAAGTCTGTGGTTGACCACAACCAACTGGAAATCAAAGCTGGAGAAAGAGGGAAGATCTGTGATAAGATTGCACAAGATCAGTTGGAACAGCCAAGTGCATGAGGATTTAATCAGTGTTAGTAGAGAAATGATGGGGTGGGTGTTTGTCTTATTCTGCTGGCAAATGGTGCAACTGTCATATCCTGTCCATTCAACTCAACTTTGGACTCCAGAACACAGTTCCACCTGTACCTCCGGTGCACCCTCTGTCAAATATGCAACTCTGTTCCTCCAGACATTCCTCTGATTCCCTTATGTATGTTTCTTGTTCTGTATTTAGTTTAGTCTCACCTCTCTGTTCCCTCCAATGCTGTGCAGCACAGCTCCAGCACTCAGATATCCAGCCTCTGTACTATACATCTACATAGTCCTCTGTTACTGATCTGCAGTCACTCTGACATATATATACTCTGACTTCTGTATGTAGATACCTTGGCCTGAATATCATCTTAGATGACTCCTCTTATCTCTCTCCAGATTCTCTGATGCATCTCTGACCAAGAAGGCCATGACAGTGCAGATGCAACACATATATCATGCATTGAACCTTCATCCCTCTGAACCTCCAGCCATCTCCGGCCATTTGTTGCTCTTGACCTCCAATCTCTGACTGGAGTTTGAGCAGAGGAAATCCAGTCTTAACAGCAACCTTCTATAAATTTCTGTATGAATTGGGCCAGTCCTGGCCACCAAAACTTGATGAAGACAAGCTGTCAGGTTTTCAAATATCTGGGGTGTCTGGTGGTTTCATGGTCATTGCAGAAAGTGAGTATCTGATGACAGAGATTGTTTGTGGGGGGGATGTAGATACATTGCAAAACTCCTGGGAACTCCAAAGTGGAACTTCTAAGCTAATAAAAAGGGTGTGAGTGTAGTTCTCAACCCAGGGAATTTCAAAGAGAGAAAGAAAATGGGTGAGGCTGAATATGAATGCCTCACTGATGTCCTGAGAGAGCTGGAAAATAAGAGTCTGACTCCTTCTCATTTGGTAGGGCTAAGAAATCAACTATGGAGTTGTTAGGAGTTGACATGAGTTGCAGGACTTGACTGGAGTTGAAGGGAAATGAAGGAAATTGAACTTGGAGACTTAGAACTGATGGTAGATGGTGGTATGTAATTGACTTCTAGAACTAAGTTCCATGTACAAACTTTTGAGTCTGGGTATTTCTGAGACTGTGAATCAAATGTAGACACTAAATAAGGTAATATTGCAATAAGGAAACACAACTCTAACTCACGGATAACTTGCCAGAAGTGCAGGAACTAAGGTCTGGTTCTCTGGAGGTCAGAGTTCTAACTCAAGAGGATGGCCTATAACTTTTGAGTCTCAGAGGAGCTCAGAGGATGTATGAATACTCAGAGAATGTAGGAATGTCACTATAGGAAGCTTTTGGCTCCTACAAAGCCCTTTGTAGGACAGGACTCCATTGGTGTACAACCAATTGGAGAGGTGGGAGCAGAAAGCACAGAGTACTTCTTCTTGTAATGCTTGAAGAACTTGAAGGATGAGGAGATCAGGGGATGAGGAGAAGGCAAGATTGCCCATGAGAGAGAAGTCAATGAGGTTGATGAAAAGGTAGTCAGGGAGAAGGGTTGTTCCTGCATTGTCCTCTTCATCCATGATAAGATCAGAGTGGTAGAAGAGTGCATCAGGGACAGCAAGCTAGGAACTGGGGACATGGACCATCTTTAGGTCAAAGTTGGCAAGATCAAGAAGCCAGTGAGCATGCCAGCAATTTAGATTCTGAGGCTGACAGAAGTATGTCAGGTTTTTGTGATCTGTAAATGATTGAATGGGAAAGGAGGAGCCTGAGAGGTAGTGTCTCCAGGCTTTCAGGGCTAAGATTATTATGAGGAGTTCACAATCATAGATGTCATAGTTACTTTCAATGGGAGTTAGAGTTGTACAGGTAAACTCCAGTATAACTCCAGAAC
>JBBPTO010002563.1:0-10389 GCA_038094155.1 Pulveroboletus cf. aberrans
GAGGTAGAATGGTGATTTGCCGGTGACAGAGTGGGGGTGGTGGTTGTGCACAAACTCAGCATGAGTAATCTGGTCTGCCCAAGAACCAGGGTTTGCGCCGCAGAAGATCCGAAGGTACGTTTTGACTTCCTGATTGACACGTTCTGTTTCACCATCCGACTGAGGATGATAAGCAGTAGACAGGGAGAGGTCATAGTTTAGGAGGCGACCTAGCTCTTTCACAAAGGAAAATGCAAACTGTGGTCCACAGTCCGAGATAATTTTGTCGTAGAGTCTAAAGCGGAGGAAAACTTTGTGGAAAAGAGGGTTGCTACGCCCTCGGCGGTGATGGTTTTCTTAGTGGGGCAGAGAATCACCCCCTTAGTAAGCCTGTGGTCGACCACAACCAATAGGGAGTCAAAGCCAGAGGAAGAGGGGAGATCCGTGATGAGATCACATGAGATCTGTTGAAATGAACGAGTGCATGAGGATCTGATCGGAGTTAGTGGGGGTACCATGGGGTGGGTGTTTGCCTTATTCTGTTGGCAAATGGCGCAGCCTTCTATGTACTTCCTTACGTATTGGGCAAGTCCAGGCCACCAAAACTCCGTAGAGACAAGTTGTCATGTCTTAAGATATCCTGGGTGTCCGGTGGTTTCGTGGTCGTGACATTGAGTAAGCACCTCATGTCTGAGGTCGTCAGTAGGGGGGACGTAGATTCGTCCTTTATACGAGAGTAGGACCAATCTGAAAGGTGGGAGCAGAATGCAGGGGGTACCTCTCCTTGTAGGGCTTGGAGGGCTTGGAGGACGAGTGGGTCTGAGGACGATGACGAGGCGAGTTTGCCTGCTAGGGAAGAGTCGACGAGATTGATGAAGAGGGAGTCGGGGAGTAGGGTTGTTTCTGCGTTATCTTCTTCATCGGTGATCAGGTCGGGACGACGGGAGAGTGCGTCGGGGGTGGCGAGCTGGGATCCGGGGACATGGACCATTTTTAGGTCGAAATCTGCGAGGTCGAGGAGCCATTGTGCTTGTCGATGATTCAGATTCTGAGGCTGATGGAAGTACATTGGGTTCTTGTGGTCGGTGAATGCTTGGACGGGGAAGGGAGAACCGGAGAGGTAGTGTCTCCAGGCTTTCAGTGCTCAGATTATCGCAAGAAGTTTGCGATCGTAGATGTCGTAGTTTCTCTCTGCTGGGGAGAACGACTGTGAGAGGTACGAGCAGGGGTGCCAGTCTCCGTTGGCGTCAGTCTGGAGTAGAATGGCTCCAGTAGTGAACTTTGATGCATCGGTCATGATGGCGAAGGGTTGCGTAGTGTCGGGGAGATGGAGTACTGGTTTTGACAGGAAAAGAGCCTTCAGCTCTTCAAACGATTTCTGGCAGGCGGGGGTCCAATCCCAGGAGAGATTCTTCTTCATAAGATCTATCAAGGGACGGGCAACGGCGAAGTAATTGTTTATGAATCGCCAGTAGAAGTTGGTGAATCCTAAGAAGGAGTGGACATCCTTGACTTTCATGGGGGTAGGCCAGGCTGCGATCCCATCGAGCTTGACGGGATCCATGGCAATTTGTCCGGGTTTCACAATCATTCCAAGGTATTCTACCTCAGATGCGGCAAAGGTGCATTTCTCGAGTTTTAGGTGCAGGTCGAGTTCCTGCATTCTTTTCAGAATGCGTTTGGTTCGTTCCTTGTGGAGTTCTGGGTCTGGGGAGAAGATAAGGAGGTCGTCCATGTAGATGACGAGCCATCCTTCGGCGATCATGTCCCTGAACAAGTCGTTCATAAATCGTTGGAATGTGGCGGGGGAGTTGGTGAGTCTGAAGAACATGACGAGAGGTTTGAACAAGCCTTTGTGGGTGATGAAGGCGGCTTTCCATTGGTCACCATCTTTAATTCTAACATTGTTGTACCCCCATCGAACGTCGAACTTGGTGAAGATCTTCACATCTTTCAGCTTGTCGACAAGGTCAGACACTAGGGGAAGGGGGTATGCATCCCAAACGGTATGTTCGTTCAGGTATCAGTAGTCCTGACATGGGCAGAGTTTGCCATCCTTCTTTTTGACAAAGAAGAAGGGGGTGGCTTGGGGGGAGTTCGAGGGGCAGATTTTTCTGCAATCGAGATTTTCCTGGATGAAGTCCTTGGTGGCCTTCTGCTCATCCGGCGATAACGGGTAAACCTTCCCCACTTTCGGGACAAAGGAGTCGTCGAGGTGGATTTCATGATCATAGGGGCGTGATGGAGGTATATGGTCGGATGCTTCCTTCATGAAGACATCTGAAAACTCAGCATACTCCGGGGGGAGGGTTGTCTTGCTTTTGGTCTTGTCAGCGGCGACCGCGAGTTCCGTGGTGGTGGTAACTTTGTTGACAAACCTCTGATGTCTGAGGCTGCCACAGGGGGCGAAGCGGGTTCCGAAGTGGGCTATTCGGTGGAGGTCTGCGTACCTCTTAGCGATCCCTATGAGTTCGGATTCTTCTTCCTTCTGAAGATAGTCAAAGAGTCTTTTGTCGTATACTCGATGAACCATGGTCTCTTTCGGAGCAGAGGGGGGTAAAATTTGTCGTGTCGTTTGAGGTCAGCGACATGTCCTTGGTACAAGTCTTTTGACTCGTCGAGGGTTTCTGAGATAGTGCAGGTCTGTCTAGACCAGTCGATGAGAGGGTTGACCGCCTTTAGCCAAGGCGATCCGAGGATGACGTTTTGCCGTCCACAATCCATAACGTAGAAGAGAACCTTCTTAGCGATTCCTTCGATACTGACAAAGAGCGTGGTGGCGAACGTTACTTTGCCTTTCTTGTTGGACGACAAATCAAGGTTGCAGACTTGAAATGGTTTCTCGAGTCGGGATGTGGGGAGTTTGTTCTTCCTAACAAATCCCCAATCGATGCAGTTAATGTCCGCGCCACTATCAATCAGGGCGTGGGACTCGACGGTTTTGAGAGTGTGCGACGGTACGATGAGTTCAACGGGGATCTGCATAGATTTCATCGTACGAGATACAGTTACAGGCGCACATACAGGGTAGGAGGTGGCAGACGTCGAGGCTGTCCTCCTTTCTAAAAATCCTGGGAGCAAAAGCGGGTGGTCCTTCCGACCACTTCTTCGTCGTCCTCCTCACATTCTTTTAACGCGGGAAGATCTTCGGGGTCCTTCTTCGTTGTATTTTTGACGGAAGGTCTGGGGGTGTCGTTGAAGGTGACGTTACATCTGAATGCGGGGTGTCCGGGTTTCCGGCATTTGAAACAGAGATTCTTCTGGCGACAGCGTTCCCTTTCTTCGGGAGTGAGCTTCTGGGGGTGGGGGATGGACACGACGTCGACATCCATAGCATTGGGGTCTCGAGTCGTTCTAGGATTAGGGGCGATGTAGGCGTAGGAAGGAGTAGTCTTTCCTTTCCTCGCTTCTCGGATAAGGGAACTTCTTTCCCATTGTTTCTGGAATGAGATGGCACGTTTGTACCAATTGTCGATTTTGTCAGGGACGTTTTCCATAGCGAGGATCTGGGTGGAGAGCGGCGGGGCGATGGCTAGTTGGTAGAACGAGATTAGGACATCGTCGGTAGCCGAAAGCCTAGCGGCGTGGGCTTGGAATTCGGCATTGAAATCTACGATCGACGGCGTCCACTGCCCTTGTTTGTTCTTGTTCATGTGGGTGGAGGATAGCCACGCCAGGGCGTCGGTGGCTTCGTCTTCTCTAACGAAGGACTTCTTAAATTTTTCTTCGAAGTCCAACCATTTCCCGAAGGAATTTTCTGCGACCGCCTTCCTTCTGAAGGTTTTGGCCCAGACTTGAGCTGACCGGAGGGTCATAAACGAGAGTGCAAAGGCGACCTTCTTGTCGTCAGTGCGGTAGACATCAGAGTTGACTAAGAGGTAGGTTGCGACGGTGTCCAACCAGTCTTGGGATTTCGTGGTATCGCCGTCAAAGGCGGCCGGGGGGTTGAGCTTAAGCTCCGTGGGCTTGGAAGAAGACATTGCTTCGTATGCTTGGATGAATTCCCGAGGTTCGGGCAAATCGAGGGGGTTACTGGGGAAAAAGATTCTTCCAGACTGCGGCTGGGGTGTTGGCGACGGGGGAGTCGGCACCCGAGGAATGGATGCAGAATGGGAGAGGCGATGGGCTAGGTCGAGGGCGACTTGAGTTTCCTCCTCAGTGGGTAGGAAGTCGTCTTCGTCAGAAGGGGTTCGGTTGTGGGGGACCGACTCGGAGTCAGAGGGTTCGTTGGGGCGGGAGCGCCAACGAGTGTCAAGGGGGGGTCTGGGAGGAATGGTGGCTTACTAGATAGTAGCCGACAGGGAAGCTAGACCTTTTGTTACGACTACCCTAGGTAAGGATAGGCGCAGCCCTTTAGAGGCGGGTCTACGAGGATGAGGAGAGCGCGGCAAGGCACTCTACGAGGGCGAAGAAAGATGATTCTAAGCAAACAAGACTTTACTGCTTGTTCTGTCTCAACGATCGATAGTCGAAGAGAAGACTGCCTCTGAGATTGATCATCTTGAGGTGAACAAGAGGTTTTCTTAGAACAGCGTAGCCTCAAGAGCGCTACGAAGTCTCTAGGAGCAAAGAGGGTTCCCGATTAGGGACTGAGAGTGGAGCGAAGACCCGGTGTATTGAGGTACACGAAAGGGAGGTCTAACTTAGAGATACAAGTACAGGAGAGCGAGTTTATATAGAGTAGGACAGAGCCGCTGACAAAGCAAGTGGAATCGCATGGAATGCGATAGGAATCGGACGATGAGTAAGGGTATCGTAGTCAGCGGTGAAAAGAAAAGAACATCTGAGTTGGGACTAGTACCCATGCGTATGTAAGCGAGAAGAAAGAGTCCGATCGTAACACTGACCATGAAAATCATGTCATTGTGAGGGCCAGGAATTTCCTGCAATGACTTGGTGGCCTCAAAGATTACATTTAACTTCTCATGATTGGAGGCATTCTCAATAACACCCTGAAGTGAATTGATGGAAGCAGTAACACTATTCATCATGACAATCACATTGTCTGAGTCTTCCTGCTGGTTGAGACCTCGGAAAGTGGATGTTTGGCTGTGCTTGCCCTTGCTAGCACTGGCACTAGGTACAATAGATGAAGTGGCTGTGGTGGTGAATATAGAAGCAGAAAGGAAATGAGAAGGGGAGCTGGAATGGGGTGATGAATCAGCTGACATAATGTTATGAGACTGTTTGCTGCTTTCTGATGCAGCCATGGACCTGGGAGCAGTAGCCAGAGTTGATGTGTTAGGTATAACTGTCATGTTGGTAGTGGCAATAGCAGGTGCAGATGTGGATGGAATGGTAGGTGGAAGAGCGCTGTTGGTGAATTTAGCCTCACCTGTATTATTGGATGGATGAAGAGGGGGGGGAGGGGGACCAGCTTGACCCAGGGTACCATGCCAGGATTCACCTCCACTGGCACTACCCTCTGGAAGAATGCTACACATAATCTCCAAGTAGGACCAGCCCTTGTTGTGAAATGGTTTCAGCTTCTTGTGGAGCTTGTCGGCTATCCAAGCATTGAAGATCTGGGCTGAGAGGGTATCACATATATTACAACCACCAACATCATCCCAGTGAACACCACTCTTATTTCTCCAGAGCTGAATTTCCTTATAAATTGCCTTTATTCACATGCAATGAATCAGTGTTTAATCTGTTCAAAGTGGATACATGGATACATCATCAAATTTGTACCATACAGCCTGTATATTCTTTGGCTTTCCAATTGAAGAGAATTCCCTATTGACAGCAGCAGCAACAGCACTAAAAGTAGCCTTGGGGAAGTTTTCCTCACCACATTCCACCCGATGTTCATACAAGTAACATAACATGAGGTTGACCTCCTGGTCAGTCCAGTGGCATTTGGGATGGCAAGTATTCTTGATCTGCTCCATATGATTCTTGATCAGGATGATTTGAAGGCCTGCAAGACTGTCAAAGATGTTGTACAGGCCAGAATGAATGATGGTTTGCAGTAAGCCAGGGGCAATATGTGAGACTGGGGCTGAATCGAGCATATGTACAGTGCAAGAAGGTTGTTGAAATGTTCAGTCTCTGATGCATTGGTTGTGAACAAGCTGAGAAGGATGCATGCCAGACAAATATGACCACACATGGTGGTGCACCAAGTGAACCAATCTACTCAGGCCCTTAGAGTGCTTGAACTCCGATGTAACTCTGACATAATGTCCAGAATAGAATATATGAGGTCTGAAGAGAAAAAGGGACCTTACTGAGTAGAACAGTCAACTCCAAGATGCTCTGGAGTGGAGTTGAGAGACTTGGTGCACATTAACCTTGGAGTTGTAGTGGATGATGTAGGGAAGTGGAGTTCCCTACAGTGATATCCGGAGTTTTCCCACGGTCCGATAGCCCCTATCCAGCGCTCCTATCAAATCTGAGATCATTCCACTGCCATTTGTCCCAACCCGAGTCAAGCCAGTTGAAGTCCTAAGGTTAGTTTTGAATCCGATGTCCGGACCTGAGTTCCCATGCACCGGTCCCAATGTTCCCGCGCTCCGGGTTTGGTCGGGTTTTTGACTTTCTTATGTTTCCTTTACTGTACTTCGTTTGGGAATGCCTGGATTAGATTTTTGTATCTAGGAATTAGTTCCTAGATAGTGTGCAAGTAACCACCATCACTCCTAAGCCTTTAAGTCCGGTTTCCTAGTCTTTTCCTTACATTTCCCTACAAGTTCCCTTCAAGTGCTGCAAGTATAGTTGGTGTTCTAGCCCTACCGAATGGGGGAAAGCCAGACTCAAGTTTTCCAGTGTCCTGTGGACATTTAGTGAGCCATTTCTACAGTCCTCTTCCTTTTCCTTTCCTCTCTTTGCAATCCCCTTGGGTCAAGATACACACTCACACCCCTATTTCTTGCATAGGACTACACTCCAGAGTTCTTTAGCTGTTTTACAACAATCTCAGAGGGGACCAGAGATCAGAGGTATTGCATTTTGACACAGTGCCCTCTGTGTGCCTCACATGCCCACTCTCCACCTTGCTGTCAAGTTTCATGGCTCTCTGCATACCTCTTGCACCCTCCAGACACTGTTCCACCAATGCACTGCCCTCCTGCCAGCCTCTCATCACTCCATGGCTCTTGACACACATTGCGTGCCCTCTCACCACCTTGCCCTTTACTCCATGGCCCTCCACACACCTCTTGCACCCTTTTGACCAACCTATGGCCTTCAGTGCATGTTGTGTGCCCTCCTGACGCCATCCTGCCAATCCACTGCCCTCCTGCCAACCTCTTGTCATTCCACAACCCTTGACATGCATTGTGCAACCTCTTGCCACCTTGCCATTATCTCAAAGCTCTCCATTTGTAACATAGAACTTACAAGTGTCTATTAGCATGTAGTATTTACAGAATACATTTTGTTCTTTTCCCTGCGATGACTGGAATATTCACCCAGCACACCATCACTAGCATCAAAATGAACTTGAACAGGTTTCAAAGGAGTAATAACAGCTAGAGTAATTCATGCACATCACAGAGGGGAGGACCATACTTCATTTTTTCCGCTTATCTTTTGTCAGATGCACCTTGGGGATGGGGAAAGAAACAATTTTTATTAGGATGATATGGTCCAAGCAGTGGTTCACTCAAAACAAATCAGATTTGTTGCAGGGAGGGTGATTTCAGGAAGTTGTTCATATTTTGTGTTTTTGCTGATCTTTCATTGAATTACCTTGGGTATGATGAAAGGAACAATATTTATCAAGATGATATAGGAAACCAGAGTTCCCTACAGTGATATCTGGAGTTTTCCTGCAGTCTGATAGCCCCTATCTTGCGCTCCTCTCAATCCCAAGAACATTCCACTGCCATTTGTCCAAATGTGAGTCAAGTCAGTTGAAGTCTGAAGGTTAGTTTTAAACCCGATGTTCGGATCTAAGTTCCTGCACACTGGATCTGGTGTTTTCATGCCTTAGAACCCATTCCCGTTGTAAAGTGGCTACAGGACGAATGTAGTCCTAAGCTAATATGTAGGGTGTGAGTGTAGGTCTTGACCCAGGGGATTGCAAAGAGAATGAAAGAGGACTATAAGAATGGCTCACTGGTTGTCCACAGGACACTGGAAAACTGAGTCTGGCTTCCCCCCATTTGGTAGGGCTAGGAAACCAACTTGATGTTGCAGGACTATGGCAGGAATGGGGAAAGACTGAAGGGGAACTGGCTTAGGATTGGTACTGAGTGGAACTAGATGGCTTGCATAGTGATGGTAGGGGAGTTACATTCTAATTTGGGCATACCTGAATGATATATAGTGAGGAACACACAAAAGAAGACTACTCAACTCTAAAAGAATGAATGTGGTGTGCAGGAAAGTAATCCAGTACATGGAAATCCAGTATCTGGTGGACCGGATGGATATCCTGTGTGCATGGGTTCGGTAAAGAGAGGTTGACCAACCTAGACTGCTATATGTCTCCGGATAGAAAACTAGCAGGTCAGTAACACAAAGAAAGAAAGTAAAGGAACAATAGGTTCATCCCAGGGGAATTGCAGGTGAAGAATCAAGGGAATGCAACTGCAGGGCTTACAGGACTCCTTGGTAGTTGATCCAGAAGAGCTCCTAATGCTTCAGACATGGCTAATGAGCACAGGGCTTGATTCTTCTAGGATCAAGAGAGAAAGAGAAGAGAAGAGATCCAGATATGACTGGATTGATAAGGACTGAAGACTTCCACTCTGAGTGAGTGATAGATGATTGATTGAATAATCTGCACTGTGTGTGAAACACAACTTTTATAGTCTGGGCACACCTGAGACTCTAAATAAACATAAAGAAGGGAAAAGAAGAAACCATCTGATGTGAATTCAGTAACCGGATCACAATACTGAGTATCCAGTATATAGCATCTGGTACACTACAGATATAGTAGAAGTCCATCCAGTAGACAGACTGGATTGAAAAGGAATGGATACAAAGAAACAGATACATACAAGTAGGGCAGACCAGAACTGGATGGACATGGATAGACATGGATGCTTGATGACTCAACAATGACCTAGTGAAAGTCAAATAGATGTAGAATGACCAGATACAGACCTAAGGAGTGACAGCTCCTTACCCCGGGATACCCCTGGGTATAACCCGAGAAATGATCATTATGATCTAGACATAGGAGATCCAACAGATTACAATGTAAACCTTGGAGAGCAATCTACATATGGTGACTGTTACACTGTGAGAGACAAGAACACAGGAATGAATGGTCTAGCCACATCTTCTCCAATGCAAAACGTATCTACAACCACAGACTTTCAAGCACAAGATCATTGGCTTGTTGACAGCAGATGTTCTGATCATCTTTCACCATATATGGATGACTTCGCCCACATAGGGAACAGAACATGGTATGCCAAAACTGCTGATAATTCACCTTTAATAGGATATGGACCTGGAAAGGTTATCATCCAACAAGATGGTAAACCTCCAGTCACCCTAGAAAAAGTCTGGTACACACCAAAAGCAAAAGAGTGTCTACTTTCACTTCCAACTCTCACTCTGCATGGCTTCAGATGTGAGATTGAAGGAAAAGAATCCAAAATTTGGGACAAGTGTGGTAGACTTGTGATACAGGCGTCTGCTTTATCACCACAGTCCAAGTTACATTGGTTTCGGTCGTCTCAGATCACACCAATGAACAATCAAGCAGCCACACTGCAAGAGACCTCTTCATATGAAATATGGCAGCAGCGCTTTGGACACACAAGCGACAATGCTTTAAGACATGTAGTCAAGAATCTGACTGGCCTACCTCAATGTGCCATCCCCATGTCTCATCCTCCTTGTAAAGGATGTGATATGGGCAAAATGTCCAACAGATCCTTTCCAGACTCTTCAAAAAGAGTAACACAGACACTTGAACTGGTACACACAGATCTAATGGGTTCTTACCCTGTGGAACCAAGATCGAGAGCTCGATATGTTCTTACCTTTATAGATGATCACTCTAGTTTTGCCCTTGTTGCATTTATCACAGACAAAGCTGCTGCTGCACAACATTTTCAAAATATGGTTTCTTGGGCTGAAACCTTTACTGGTCAACCGCTCACCTCTGTTTTTTCAGACCGAGGAGGAGAATTCATGGGCAAACTTCATGCGTTCTTCATTTCCAGAGGTATCACTCATCAAACAATGGCACCTCACACCCCTCAACAAAATGGTTGAGCAGAAAGATTTAACAGAACCATAATGGAAAAAGCAGAAGCTATGCAACATCATGCATGCCTACCAAAAGCATTCTGGCAAGATGCAGTAGAAACAGCAACCTTCATCTATAACAGACAACCAATGCATCGTCACAACTGGAAGACCCCTATTGAAATCTTCAAAAGTGGTAACAAGCCAGATGTCTCTTACTTCTGAGTATTCAGATGTAAAGCATTTGTATAC
>JBBPTO010002564.1:0-10385 GCA_038094155.1 Pulveroboletus cf. aberrans
ATTTAAAAATGCCCAAGACAGACAAAATTTTGCTGATTTGAAAATAGTGGGACCACTTGATGTGGCAAGACCTAATCTAACCAAGTTAAAAGGTATAATACCCTTTGCATCTATTAAATTTTAAGCATGTAGACGATGTAAATAAAAAAATACATATTATGTTTTTTTTTTATTCAGGAAGAATCCAGACTATTCTTGTGCATATTGGCACAGTGAAGATTTAGTCTCATACATGGCAATGATGAAAGTAGACATCATGATAATCAGAGGAGTTGAATCAGTAAGACCTTTGTGATCAGTGGAAGATGTAGTTGTCCAAGGAGCATTACAAACAGATGTGTTGTAATTCCAGTAGCATTGTGTCCTTGCATACCATGATGCCAATCTGCTAAAAACAATGGCAAAAAGCAATGCAGTTTGATGCAAAATATTTGTTCCATTATAATAATCTCTAAGCCATTCATAAACCTGCTTCACATAAAGGCTTCCAGAGTCACTTGAAAATGAAAGAGAGGTGAGATTCCATTCTGAAGGAAGAATCTGTTTGTTTAAAATTTTGTGTAGATCTTTTAATGAAAGATCATTAAAAGACCATTCAGCTTGTGTGTCATTGGCAATTGCAGCATGAGTTGTCTTTTGCAATGCCACTTGTGTTACATCCATCTGCAAAGTCTGAGTAATAGAAATAGCTTGGCCCAGATTGATCCAGAAGGAATGATAAATGATAGTAGATGGTCTTCCAGCAGCTCCAGAAGGTGGCAAAGTCCATGGAACATTTGAAAGCTTTCCCAGTGAAGCAACCTTAGTCAAAAGTTCAATAGTCTTGACTTTGATTTCAGAATGGTCTAATATTGACTCAAACCTTTTCTGACCCTCTTTGATGACCATTTGAAAAACCATATATGCATGACCTGATTTCCAGAATGGAGGAAGAATGTGAGCACCAGATCTTGACACTGAATTTAACATTTGCTCCACCAGCCATTGAAGAGATTTCTGTCCCATATTTACAAGAGGCAAACCCTCAACAAGATTGATAGGACTTGATCTAATGGATTTGACCAGAAGACCATAAGCATTGTCATGATAGCCAAAGGGATTGCTGTGTGAAATCCAGAGATTAAATGCAAGTTTGCATTCCTGTGCATATTTCTGAAGAACAACATCTTGATCATGCATTTGTGTTTCAATTTCTCAATGTACACCCTCCTTGACCAATTGAATAATGTCCTATTTGTAAATTCAAAAGGCATGACCAAGAGCATCAAGAAAAAATCTGTACTGGATTAGCATTGATGGAAAATATTCTCTTGGAATATGGATCATTGCATGCTTGACAAGAAATCCAGCCATGTAAGACTGGTTGAAAATGAATCAATATGCAATTCTGAACATGGGGAAATGTGGAATATTTACTGACCTTGAAATGATGTGATCTATAATTGGTCACATGTGGCCTATGGCTTGAAATACATGGCTCACAATTCTTGGTTGGCCAGTCAAAAAGGCATATATTAGAAGGAGTGGATTGAGAAGGAGAAAAGGCCAGAATTGAGGATATGCAGGGTAGTCCATCATGAATGAGAGATACTGATAACCAAAGTGGATCCATAAGACCTTTGGTCAAGACTTTGGGATTGCCAGTACAACAGTAAGTTAGTGCCTGCTCCACTGATGCAGTCAGTTTGGTCCAATAATAAGGAATGGAAACCTTCTTTTCCAGAGAGCTGAAGAAATGATTCCATACTTCCTTAAGAATACTGCACAGTCCAAAAGTGGTCCATTCAAATACCATTGGTAAGATATGAATGAAATGATAAATATATGTCTATATAAAAATGAGTATTTGTTAATTTCAACTATCTTGAGTCATACCTTCCATTTCTAGGTGGAGGAGGAATTCTCCATAATGATATTTAATATATGTTTTCAAAGCAGATTGAAGTATTGATGTCAGTGTTGGATATTTTCACATGATATCATTCATGAGGAAGCCAGGTCTGACATTCATGATGTATTTGAGATGCCTTGTGAGAAGCAGCACCTTCAACTGCATGTGTGCCAGAAAATGCTGCAGTGATTTGATCTAATTGAACATCATGATATCATTCCTGCATTTGAACCTGATGAAATAACATGTTGCAACTCTGACTTGCAATCCCTTCTACAATGGGAGCATAGCCTAGGAGCAGGTCTGCTTCAATCTCCTGTTCCTCTCCTTCTTGATATTGATCTTTCAGATTTCTGTTCAAATCATCGAGTTTGCTTTGAAATGGAGTCATTAAGCCATGAGCCTGAAAATCACCAATTACCATGCTTGTCAAAGATATTGATCTCTTGACCTTGTTTATTCAGAAGATCTATTGTATGTGGATCGACCTGTTCTTGTTTATTTGCATCAGATGGTGTATATACACTGAGAAACAAAACCCTCCCAATGTTGGACATATTTTGATTGTTGAGTGAATATCTGGCAATCTGTTGATCCTAGACTATTATCCCCAGATACCATTAGAAAGCCCTAATCAAGGGCTATCCAAAATTATATAAATTTATTCGGTAATTCTGGATATATGAGGAGATATGATCAAATTAATCACAGGTACTTATTGGGACAGTTTTGTTGCTGACTTCTAAAGATATAAAAATTG
Source organism: Pulveroboletus cf. aberrans (assembly GCA_038094155.1). Lineage (NCBI taxonomy): Eukaryota > Fungi > Basidiomycota > Agaricomycetes > Boletales > Boletaceae > Pulveroboletus > Pulveroboletus cf. aberrans. Next base: position 2,652 of record JBBPTO010002564.1, read on the forward strand.
AATATTCTAGTGGGATATGACATATGCACTAGATCATGTGATTCATATGAATTCAACATGACCCAAACAAACATAAATACTACTTCTTTCTTCACATCCACCATGAAATCCCTCTCTATTGATCAGATCAACCAAATCATTGCTTTCTTGAAAATGAGTCAATCCACTCTTCAAATCTCAGCTTCTACTGGCTTTAGCAAGTCTATCATGAAGAAAATAGCTGAAAATCATCATCCAAACCTATTAAAGTTCTCTGGAGGTCATCCATCCATCATTTCTCCTACTGATATGTGACATTCTATTTGTCTCATTGGAACTAGAAAGGCTTAAAATGCTGTTTAGATGACTCAAGCTCTTCAGAAAATCAGGAACCATCCTATCTCCTCCCAGACCATCCGTCATCACCTTAGGAAATCAGGTATGAAGGCTATGGTGAAGAAGAAATGCCCTCTTCTCTCTAAGTGTCATAGGTCATAGGCAAGCAAGATTAGACTTTGCTTTGAACCATTAGCACTGGACTACTAAGGATTGGAAGCAAGTTATATGGTCAGATAAGACCAAAATCAATTGCATTGGGTCAGATGCAAAGAGATGGGCATGGCAAAAGGCAGGAGAGGGATTGAGTGATAGATTGATGCAAAAGACAGTAAAGTTTGGAGGGGGATCATTGATGATATGGGGTTGTATGACTTAGGAATGGCTTGCAGAATTGATGGTAAGATGGATGCTGAACTTTATGTGCAGATTTTGGAGGATGAGCTTCAACAAACTCTCCAATATTATGGGTTTTTCCCAGATGACATTATCTTTCAATAAGATAATGACCCCAAGCATACTAGCAGAAGAGCCAAGGAGTGGTTTGCTGACCATTAATATGAGGTTATGGTATGGCCAGCTCAGTCTCCAGACCTCAACCCTATAGAACATCTATGGTTTCTTCCCACAAGAAGGCTAGCTGAGTATTCAGAGCCACCTGCAGGAATGATGGAGTTTTTGGAGAGAGTGCAAGCAGAATGGGAGAAGATTGGAGTGGAGCAGTGTCAATCATTGATTGATAGTATGCCCAGGAGGATTCAGGAGGTCATGAAAGCCAAAGGAGGATACACTACATACTAGTTTCTGATATCCTTGACATCAGCAACTTAAAGCTAATATTTTCCTCCTTGCTGAATCAGATCTCTCTATTCATCAGATCTCCTCTAAAACTGAGTTGAGGAAGTCCACTGTGGCCATAGTAATCAAATAATACCTTCTAGAGAAGGAAAACATTAAGCTAGGGTGTTCTTCCAAGATTTTCTCTACCGGCAAGAAAAGGATTATACCACTGGAAAAGTAGAAAATGCTTTTGAACCACCCATCTCATCAATTCTGCCCTCTCCTCTCCTATCTCATCCCAGACTATTTAAAATGTCCTCAAGTCTGGTTTTTTGAAGGCTGTTATCAAGAAGAAAAAGCTTTTTTAATCTGTCAAACAAAGAAAACAGAGGCTAGCCTTTGCTTTTAAGTATCAAAACTGGACTATAGAGGACTAGACAAGGGTTATTTGTTCAGATAAAACCAAGCATAACAGGATTGAATCAGATGGAAGAAAGTGTGTATGAAAAATGGCAGGTATGTAAGCCTTTATAGGACAGGAAGGTACAGTTAATGGTACAGTTTGAAGGTGATTCCTTGAGGGCTTTGGAGTATATGGGCTGGAATGGTATTGGCATCTTGGGAGGGGTGGAGGGCAAGATGAATGCTGAGCAGCATGCCTTCATTTTGAAAGGTAATCTGCTTTGTAGTATGAAAAACTTTGGTATTTCTGAATAAGACATTATCTTTCAACAGAATAATGACTTCAAGCAATCCTTCAAAAGAGATTAGGAATGGCTTGAATCTATTGGAATCAAGCTTCTGGATTGGCCCCCACAATCTCCATACATTAGCCCTATTGAATATGTCTGGCAAATCCTGAAACAAAGGCTCAACAAGACAAGCTAGGGGAGTATAGGAACCTTGAGAGAGGATTGCAGTGGAATGGGGCATAATTGAGGCAAAGAAGGTCAACTTGAGGTGGTGATTAAGGCCAAAGGAAGACACACTAAATACTAAAAGTATAGAATTGGAATAATGCTCAAATAAGTGTTCCAATGATATGTCATTTTAAAATGGCTGTAACCCAGTGGCATGACAACCGAATCACATAATCCAAGTGGGTTTAGGAAACCTAGAGCAGGTACTACCTTCTCTCCTGCAAGTGTTTGGCCATGTTTGGTTTTCTTCACTGGCAATGAACCAATCTCTTCAATATGCACCAACATTGGGACACTTTTTTGAGGCACTGTATTCACTCAACAATCAAAATATGTCCAACATTGGGATGGTTCCATATTGAATGGAGATGCCTATGGAAACATTTTCCTGAAGGAATGGACTGCTGTTCCACCTCTCTATAGCACTTGCTGTCATATCAGTTACCTATTCATCCCAGTTTTCTTCAATGCCATCATTTAGTTTCTCAACATCTGATCAATGCATTTCATGGATGGTCTTTTCATTTCCAGTCCCCCTGAATAACATTGATCAGATCATTGAATAAAACTCAACAAGGACCCTGCATTTCCTCCAATGCAGATTTGCATGTTTACATCATTATGAAAGGATGTTGGGATGAAATGTGATAGAGACTGCATTGCTGCCAAGGGAGATGTGTGTGATTTGTAAAAATAACACTTACAGAAGATTCATCACCTGATGCAAATGTTCAGTAGACAGATTTGAGGGGTAGTTTTCATGGAGACAGATGTCATGAAGACCTTGCTGTTTGAGTTGGTAGGCAAGATATAGCATAATTTGACAATAATGCAAATTGCTCAACAACATCTTCATTCCAGTTACCTGCATGCCATTGATGGATTGTCAACATGTTTCATCCTCTTTCCTTTCTTCAGTTGTGTATGAATTGATAAAATTTTGGGAAACCATCACCAGCCAGATTTCTTCTTGTCCATAGGTTTCAATAAATAGCATACATCCAGTGGGATCAAACTCAAGGTCAGAGTATCTGACATGCCAAGCTTTGTACCTTTTGTGGAGATTGAGGTGGAAAACATAGCTTGTATCATTCAGTGTTGTTGAATGAATAACATGAAAACCTTCGCTCTCTGGAATTAGAAGATAGTAATCCAGGTAGTATTCTGTCACTTCTTAAGCAACTTGACCATCATTCTTGGTGTACTTTAATAATGTGTCAGCTGCTACAGTGTGTCTGCTCATAAGCTGTTGCATTGCAGTTTATTTCTGTCCTTGTTCATAATCACTGTGAAGAAGTGAAAGCTTGACTGTCCATGGAACTTGATCATGAAATCTTTGAATGAACTCTACTTCATGCATCTTTTTAAATGCAATAATTTGTTCAACTTCATCAAATGTGATACCATCATTCATGCAAAGAGCATCAAGTATGTTTTCAACAATGAACATTGGATGTCTGCCATGTTTTTCAATTATCATCGAAATATGATCAGATTAACTTACTGTTTATTATACTCCATTGATGCATGAAAGTCCTTTTAACAATTTATTGTGTTCAGAAGGGAGTCACTTTAATGTTTTGGTCTACATGTCAGTTGTTGGCAATAATCCTGCATCTTACAACTATACAAAACAATACAAAACAATTCAATGAGTTTTAAATTATTTATGTATAGTATGAATGAGAGTTTAAAAACTTGGTTGAGATATAGGCATTGTGAATATGAATGTATGCCAGTGAAATCTAATGGGGCTTACATGGTCATTGTGAATATATGAAATTATTTATGTATGGATGATATATAGATATCAAATACAATACACCTATATTTATATTTCATAAATCTCACTTGGCTCACTCAGATTTTGTTTCAAAACATACATTTTTATGACCCTGCTATAATAAAAGTTATCTCTACATGTGAGGCTTGTTAAAAAGCATACCTGTGTGATCTTACATATCAAACTGGTATAATTATTTTTCATTTTCATTAATTGGACACTCAATTTGACTCTTCATCTGAATGAATATTTAAATAATATTTAAATATAATTTGAATAAATATATTGTTATGTTTGTGATGCAATAGAATACTGCTGTTCTGACACAAGCATGTTTGTGAGCATTTATGCTCAAGAATGATGAATACCTGTGCTCAAGAACAGTAAGAAATTATGCTTAAGAATGATTGGCAACTATGCCCCCAAGAAGCCTTGAGTCATGAGGTAGATTGCACAGCTCTCACTTAGGGAATACAGGAGCTATAGCAGACATACTTATATTACAGGTGAACATGCACAAACTAAGATGAGAAAAAAAGGTAGTTAAACTCATTCTGGGAATGGGGAATTGTGTAGTCAAGATAAGTTCAAAATAAAACAAAATACAACTATACAAGCAGAAAAGTATAACAGCTATAATATATGCCAAATAGTAAAACAAACAAAAAGGCAATAGAACATATAAATACAGTCTAGGGCAAAGAGGACTGCCAATTCAGGACAAGTACAGAATTAATAGCAAGATAGGATAGTGAGAAAATTGAAGAAAATCAAGAAAATAGAAAAATAGGGGTTAATTCATAACACACTTTCTTAGTAGAGCTCTGATCTGCTTTCCAGCAGCTTCACAAAAAGTTATATGTTAACTTTTGCACTATTATTTAGTAGTCTCCAATCTTTATTTACGTAATGCTTGAATAGTTTGCTTTTTATTTAAATAATGTTACAGTCAATGAGACCTGTCTAGATCTACCATCTCAAAATGAAAACCACAAGTATAATAAAAAAAAAACTAAGCAGGGTGCTCACAGACCATTCTTCATTCTAATTTTTTTTTTTTCAAAGAAAAATCATATTTCATGTAATTAACTAGCAAATTGTATATATTGTCAGTGGCGCAGTTATAGAAGGCTTACTTACCAAGGTCAAGAGAAAATCAAATCTCAATCACATAGGAAAATGTCAATATTTAAAGCTGGTAAAGTTCATATAGTTGCTATATGTCTGTTTTAAACAGTTTCTAAATGTAATTCAATTATCCATGGAAATATGAGAGACTTAACAAAAAGAGCAAAAAGATATTTCTTTCACATATTGCAGCATGTGGATATTATATGTTCTAATTCATGCTATCCATTAAACTTAATGGCCTCACTCCATTTCATTACTCCTGGCTAATATATGATTACCATATATACATATAATTATATAATCAGATGTACAATGTATAAAAGCAACTTGAACATCAGCTGATGCTCAAGTTACACTTTACCACTAAATTCTAAATATCTGATCATGTTTAGTGAATGGTGTGACTTAAAATCCCTTACATTGAGAAATGAAAAAATAGTTTGCACCAGAGAGCATGTATTTCATTTCAGTAAAATGCTACATATTTACTCTTGGAAATTTGCATATTAATTCAGAAAAAAACTCTGCACTCTTCATCCTTCACCCTGCATTTTCATTCTATACACTTCACCCTTTATTCTTCACTCTTCATTTTTATCCTTTACTCTCCATCCTTCATACTGCATCCTTCACCCTTCAATCTCCATCTTCCATTCTCAACTCTCTACCCTTTACCCTTTACTCTTAATTCTGAATGCTCTATTCTCTATTCTTCTTAATTATTTATTCTTCACCCTCTATCTCCATTCATAATTCTTAATCCATATAAGGGTTGAATAATTAGACACATGATCAGATGAGCAGATGGTAGAACATTAAGTTCAATTGCAAATTAAAAGACTAATTGAACAATGCTAGATGTTGGAATGCTTGACTGAATTCTTGATTACTTGATTGAATGCTTATTCAGATAATCAGAGAGTTGGATGCTCAATCATACAGTTGGGGAAATGATGAATGGATGGATGAATAATTGGACAGATGGACAGAAACAAATAGATGTTTCATTCAGTGGACCATTTGGTAAACAAATGGGCAGTAGAGTGAATAGATGAACTCAAGTTAGATTAGTTAGGCTAAGAAAGTTGTCCTTGTTTATTTGGAAGGCCCTCTTACTCCACTTAGAGAATGAAGCTCAATTTAAAGGCTCTGTTAGATTGATGGGGAATTAAACAACTTTAATTTGATATCTCACATTCTTGTTTTCATTTATTGATCAGAACAAGGCAGGTCAATCTGTGAAAAAACATTTTAAAAAGAAGAAGATGTAATCACATGGATAATAAAAGTATAAATCTGATTGTTCTCATTCTGCAGCTCACAGTCATGCAGTGCCTTTTTCCACTCAAATGTATGACAACATGGCTAATCAAGAATCTGACAAAGCATTCAACCATCCAACCAAGCATTCAACCATGCAATCATGCATCCAACAATTCACCTGTTTCAGCTTGGTTAATCCACTCTGATGGTAGGACATTTCTAGTGGTGAATATGAACAATCATTTGAATGAGTCTGCTGCATTTCATTAACTCAAACAAAATTCAATCCAATATGACAAAGTATAACATAAAGAATGTGATATATAAATGATCTCTATTACACAAATCCTCCATAGAGGAAATGTGGCATGAATGAAAATGATCAGATTTGATGAGAAAGATCAAATTCATAATCACCTTGATACCTCAACCTGTGAGCAACTATCATTCAAAATGGATTTAGTCAATGTGACTGCAATAAGTTCACCAGATGAGACAATTTCAGAAGCAGTAAGACTAAGTAAGGATGTAACAATCATAAAAAAAACTATATTGCATGTCTATGAATGATTGAGTTAATCAATAATGAAGTAAAATGAGCTGGATGTATTTTAACAATGTGCAAGACAGTTCAAATTTGACTAATTTAAAATAACAGGATCACTTTCAGTTCTTATTTGAATAAATGATGCATATGTGCAATTGGGGATTTGTGTACTATTTCAGAAATGTGATTAAATGTATGTGTTTGACAAAGAAATTATATGTTTGTGGTCTATTTGTGTAAGTCAAACATAGGCCTAACCCTAACATAATTAGATTAACCCCCTTGAAATATGTAAGTTAATATGTTAGCAGTGTTAGGGCCATGTGGATGAACTCCGGAGATATTGATAGGACCTTGGCTTCACCTTATGTGGTGTGCCACTATCCAAGTCTTGGGGTTGTGGTCCTGTATTTGCAGAGGGTCAGAGGTGCAGAGTTGAGTTGTCTAGACTTGGAGGAGGGTGGAAAGTATCTGTCGGAGTTTGGCGGAAAGCCGAGCATCAAGCTGATTGAGGAGAGAACATCGAGTACTCAATTCAATATTACGACTGGAGATATGTACAGCAGAGATGGTACAATATATATACTATGGAGTGCATTGGATTTGTAACAAGGTCGTAACAGATGAGTAATGAAATGGAGTTGGGGATCTATGAACTGGAGCTGCACACCGGTTGTGCAGTTCACCAGAGCTGTGCTGCACAGGGACAGGGAAAGGTACAGAGTGTGAGATCTAACTAAATATGAAACAAGGTCATAACGTGAGATATATACGGAGGTCCTGAGGAATGGAGATGCATAATGGGTGTGAACACACTGGAGATGGAATGGAGTTGGTGCTCAGAGGACCAGAGTTGTCATGGATATGACAAGCAGGACTTACTTCAGAAACTTTGTCAGTCTAGCAGTTTTGTTAGTCCAGCAACTTCATCAGTCCAACAACTATCAATCCAGCAACTTTGTCAGCCCAGCAACTGTTAGTCTGGCAAATTTATC
>JBBPTO010002565.1:0-10377 GCA_038094155.1 Pulveroboletus cf. aberrans
TCGTTCAGGGAATCATTGCCTGTACTATGGAAAACCATATTGTTGTCCGACTTTCCATCCATTACGAACGTTCTCGGTGTCGGAAGATAAAAAAATAGTGAGTGTCCTTCATCACTTGGGATGTTCCAGCAGACGACATTGTATGCAGTTGGTCAACGGCTGCACTAAAGTAAAGAAAAACATACCGGACATCACCGTGGGGTGCACACGCGGTCGAAATCCATACCTCCAATGCTGCGAGAAATCTACACGTCTTCCGGTGGCATTGTGTGAACCCTTTCATACGAATGATCCTCCACTTCCACACCCGACGCCTTCGAACGATTGCTACCTGTATGGAGTATCCATGTGTTGTCCCACTCCTCCTCCTCAAGTGGAACCCTGGGATTTGTTAAACCCCACAGTGAGATTCTTCCATCCTTCATAAATTGGAATATTCCAGCCAATGACCGTGCATGCAGGTTGTTGTGGGCTGCTGTCTGAGTCCTCTGTCTTTGGCGAAGAGGCCGTGGTGCCGATCCGATGGGCCCAGACCTACCACCCTGTGCTGCAAAAAAGTGAGTCATACCTACGCAAGTAAAATACAGCAACATTGGTGCCCTCTCCCGAGCAGGAGCACGATAACTTGACATTCTGCATTCCATTTCACTATTGGTTTTGAATCAGATTTCAGTTGCACACATGACACCTCCCGGGGTGCGCAACATGCATAATCTGAGACGGAAGGTAGCTTTGGGGGGGAGAGAACATCATTCTTGTATCCGATCTCACCAGCAAGTTGTCACTGCCAAATACCATATCAAATGACTGACTGGAAGCCTGGAATGACTCGAGATGCATTGTCTCCCCTTGGCCTGCTCATGAGTCATGACTCAGCTCATGTCGCCCCCGCTAGCTATCAAGTTGTAACTGAGAACCTGTTAGCATGCATGTCGATAGGTGCAACAGTTCCATGATTGGTTAATGATCTGGGTTTTCTTTGTTGGGACACTTCAACCACCCATCCACTGGTTGTTCGCATTGCTGCTCGGCAGCTCTTCTCACACGAAGTACAAATGGGTTTTAAATTTGGCCTTTCATGCCAGTGTGATGAGTCCAGGGCATCCAATGCATCCCTTTGCTTCTCTTGTGTCCGCAGAGGAGAATCCGCGTTCTACTCAGTATCCACAAATGTCTGATCTACTACACTGAATGTACGGATAGAATCGTGATACTCAACGACTTGGACTCGGATACTATCTTGGTCCCCTGCTCGTGACATGCCTCTGCAACAAATCTCTCAGGGTGTGTGCTTGCCCCTGCAAAATGAATGTATGCGCAACATGGCCCGTCTCTGTCGCTGGGTACGGATAATCCAAATGCTTCGTCTGATCATCATCCTGGGGTAATACCAATTCGGGTTCAGCTCGGAACCAAGGATGACGAAGGGCTTCTGAGGGACGAAGCCGACGGGACGGTTCGTACACGAGGAAACGGTGGATGAGGTCGAGCGGCGACGGAATCGGATCAGGTGGAGGTGTGTGTGTCTTGGTGTCGATGGACATTCCTGACGTAGACGGAGGCAAGTTTGGGAGGAGAGTTCCCAAACTCAACGGACCGACGTCGACAAAGGATACCTTGCTTGCGTCTGGGAGTGTTATAAAAGACTGAAATAGTCCCAGAAAAAAACAATCAGGACAACCACGGTGGGGAAAGAGGTCGGGGAGTAGAGTCATGACCTACCGGCCAAGTGTCTTGATTAGGCGTACCTCGTATCCTGAAGATACTCCACGCAAGGCCGATCTCGCCACGCATCCCATCAAACAGGCTCGTTCGCATCCAACGACCTGTTAGCGTTGGGCGTGCTCCGCGAGGAATCACAAACGGCTTCGGAAGAGTAATTATGTCTGCTTCAGTACTTGATTCAGATCGGAACTCAGGTGCGAGCGGGAGGTCAGATCTCAAGGGGAGGTCCTCTTCGCCATTGCCTTCACCCGTTTCCAAACGGAGAGAGGTGAAGAATTCGGCAAAAGTAACACCGAGGCTCCATGCGTCGATTGCAAATGCATCGTAGGTCCGTGGTCCGAACAGCAATTCCGGGGCACGGTAAGGCCTACGTGCGTGTGGGATAGACGTATATTTGCGAGGTACATATAGAACACATGGCACATACCCTGTGGAGACCTCAAAGTACATTCGTGCTGTCGACTCGGGCCATAAATCCTTCTTTTTCGCACTGCTGTCCTCGTCCACCCGAAAGGCGATTCCGAAGTCAATGAGCTGTACACACCCCGAAGAAGTCAACAGGACGTTGCAAGGTTTGATATCCCGATGTGCAATTCGGACACGTTCTCCATGAAGGTAGCTCACTCCGCTAAGGATCTGGAAGATGATTGACTTGGCGAGGACGACGAATTGGATTCCTCGCGCAGTGGGCGGGGGCTCAGGGGTGGGGGTGTTTCCGAACGAGATGATGGGATGTGGCGAAAACCCGGATGACTGGAGGAGTTCGTCGAGGGAGTAAGGTACATATGACATCCAAAAACTTAGATTGGGTGATCTCTGGGGTGGTTCTTGGTTCATGAGCGAGATGATCTGGGATCCGTGTCGGAATCATGTGTGATACCTGGATCGTAAGGATGAGTCTTACATTTGGATGTGAAAGTGACGACAGAAGACGAATTTCCTTGACGATATCGTGGGGCTCTTTGGCGTGCGCTGTGGTGCACGTCTTCACCGCTATGAACCGGGGGCTGCCATCAGGTAGCTCGGATTCGAAGCGGGTTACGGTGGATGTAGGGCCATCGAATAGAATTTCCTGAGGAGTGGCGAGGGTCAGTACTCGAACTCGCCCCGTCCAACTATGCACCCACGGTATCGTTGAGGTCATAGGAGATCATCGATGCGAGATATTTGCGACGTGCTTGGTCAAAATATTTTACCCAAAACCATTAAGTATCTTTAATTACAGCACAGCCACGTACAAATGTAAAAGGGTTCCGTTCGGCGAACCCCGGCTCTACGTGCTGTGCCCCTTTGCACCAGTGTTGAAAAAGTCAATATTGACTGCTTGACGCTTTGACTGTGTCAGTTGACTGAGTCAGCGTCAATAGCGACTGGGGTCATTGACCCCTGCACGTGACTTGTTGGCACGTCCATGCATTTTGGTTATTTCACAGTACATAGCTAAGTAGATATCTATGGTATAGTCCAGGGTATCAGAAATATATGTTTATAAGTCAGACCGAAGAATGCATGATGTTCCTGCTCTCAAGTCACAATTCACCAGCCAATGGTGCAAGAATCTTCCCTGTGGACCACCCACATATTTCAAGACAAGACAAGGTGTCAGTATTGTGTTATGGCAGTTGTAGGGAAGATTTACACTGAACAATTGAATGCCATGGCAGCTGGCTCCCAATTACTTCCAGCAGATGATGAAGGGAGACTTGCAATACAAGGTAATGTGACTGAGATTGACAAATAAATGACTCACTGATACATGGTGGCATGGTCATCATAGTTCATGCATCCACTAAACTGAGACCATCAAAAGTGTTTGAGTGGTGAAAACACTTGGAAACCCATCAAAATGCACCTTTGCATGTCAATGAGGAGGCCTATCAAGAACTTCTCAGCCATCATCATCAGAAAATGGCTAGAACAAATCAAAATTTGACCTCTCTACATGGCCTAACCCACCCCAGCACTGAACTGGTCAAAAGTGTTGGGATTCTGTGAATTGAATGCTAGGTCTTGTGCTCTGTTAATGTCAGAATCTGTGCACTATGAAGGAGTAGAGATACCCTAACTCAGCTGTTGCACAGTGGTGGCAGAACAACGGTATTTTACCTATAGGAGGATAGAGATACCCAGACTACAAACATAAGTAAAATAGAAGCTAGAAATAGCTAGAAAACTAACCTCAGTGTTGTACAGTGATGGCAGAACAACTGAGGAAGGGATGACAAAGTGGACTGTCTAAAATACTGACAGAAATCAGAGTGCATGGACTCTGATGTAACTCTGACATAATGTCCAGAATAGGAAATAAGAGGTCTGAAAGAGAGAAAGAACATTACTGAGTATTAAGCCAACTTCAAATAACTCCAGAGTCAGGAGTTGTACTTGGTAGGCAAAAGTTTCAGAGTTGCATGGAACAGGTCTGGAGTAAGTTGGAGAACCTCGGAGGAGTTATATATTCTGACATTTAATACAGGCAGACCATAGTGATAATACACTATTCATGCTACTAAAGACATAGGTCAAATATTAAGCTTGACTGACACATCAGTCAAACTTAATTACACTTCAGGATTGATCACATGATGATCTAGATGCAGTCTTTATGACTCAGCTATGATGTCATTGGTCTGAAGCTTTCCTAGCTTCACAACTGCTGTGTTAGGTTGACCCAGACTCAACTCCATCTATTTGAAATAAGTGGAGCAGCATGACAGATCCTATAATGTCATTCTGACATCATTGACCTTATTCTAGCTACATCACATACAAGTACATACAGTGAGCTCAAAAACCCTTTCCATGTTTGCCTTATTTGCAGTGTGTGATGCACACTGCATACCCCTGTGGGAATTTTGCTTAGCTTTGGTGGAGTTATAAATGGAGCATACTCCCTGCTATTGGATTTGTTCCTGAGTCACATGATGGAATTCATGTGGTGCAGATGTATGGCCATTTTAAAACAGTGGTGTCATGAAAAGAGTTTTTGAGCTTTTGAATTGGTAACCAGAATCATGGTTATGTAGTAGAATAATTGGCTGTATTTGCTTGTACAAACAAAGACATACATGGAAATAGTATGTCTGAGTTTACAAAAATTCACACATCTCTTAGTTTTCAACCACCATCATGGTTAGATCTCACTCTCTTACTCAATAAAATTCTATTCTTTCTCTGCTTGATGCTGGCCAATCTGGTGAAGCCATTGCCAAGAAAACTGGTGTTAGCCCTTCTGCTATATTCAAACTTCACTCCAGGAGTCATTCTACCATTCCTAAAGCTGTGGGAGGCTGCCCTTGCAAGCTTTCCCCTATCAATATTTGCCATGCCCAACACCTTATCACCTCTGGCAAAGCTGAAAATGCTGTTCAAGTGACCAAATCCCTTACCATCATTATCCAACAACCCCTCTCTGCCAGTACAGTCCATCTTCACTTGAAAAATCTGGTATGAAGGCTGTGATCAAGTTCAAATGTCCTATTCTCTCTACTGGACATCACAAGGCTTGTTTGGACTTTGATTATACTCACAAGTATTGGACTCTGGAGGACTAAAAGAAGGTGATGTGGTTAGATGAGACCAAAATCAATTGTATAGGGTCAGATTGGCCCAAATGGGCATGGAAAAAGGCAAGTGAGGGGCTTAGTGATAGGCTAATGCAAGGTTTGATGGTGGTTCCTTAATGATGTGGGGCTGTGTGACTTGGAAGGGGGTGGGAATTGCCACCAAGATTGATGGTAGGATGGATGGTGACCTTTACCTTCAGATGAACTTCAGCAAAAACTGGAGTATTATGGTCTTAATCCTCCTGACATCATTTTTCAGCAGGATAATAATCTCAAGCATACCTGCAAAAGAGTCAAGGAGTGGTTAGAGGAACAGGAATTTAGGACTATGATCTGGCCTGCACAGTTTCTGACCTAAACCCTATTGAACACCTCTGGCATATCTCAAAAGAAGGCTTGCAGAGCATGAAAACCCTCCTAGTGGAATTTATGAATTGTGAGCAAGAGTTGCAGAGGAGTGGAAGGGAATACCAGTTGAGGAGTGTCAAAAACTAATTGAGAGCATGCCTAGAAGGATTCAAGCAGTGCTCAAAACAAAAGAAGGTTATACAAAGTACTAATAATACCCAAATATCCTTGTAAATACAAACACTCAAAAACCCTTTCCATGACATCACTGTTTTATAATGGCCATATCTCTGCATGATGTGGATTATATCATATGACTCAGGGACCAATCTGATAGCCAGGAGCATGCTCTGTTATAACTCTGCCAAGGCTAAGTGAAATTCTCACAGGGGTAGATAGTGTGCATCACACACTGCAAATAAGACAAACATGGAAAGGGTTTTTGAGCTCACTGTACATACATGTTCCTGAATGTATTTAAAGGTGATAAGCACCATGATGTAATTAATAATGAGATTCATGTCCCCTTGAGATCAAGCTTCTAAGAAGCTCTACAAGAGTTAATCTCATCAATCTTGCCTAACCCAAACTTGATCACAAGAACTTTCATCTCTATCTTGGTGAGCATCCTTGACTCACCTCTCTCTTCTCTGCCCAGCACAACAGGAGTACCCTTATACCTCCTGTTAAAACTCTTAGACCAGAATACTGTGGTCCTTAATTCTTGGTTCTTTCCATCCAGTTCTTGATGTCATCAGCATCACACCTGGTAACAGACTGTTACAACCTTGTTGAATTACTGATCCTCCCAATGAACTACAAGTCACAAGATGAACAAGAAATTCCTTACCAGATTGATGGTAGATACAGAATCAAAAGTTATCTTGGTTTAGGGTCATTTGATATAGTTTCAATCCATGATGTGAGTCAAGCATTTGTTGACTGAACTGTGTAGCATCTGTTTACAAAGTGTTCAATCTCATTAACTGCCAAAACTATGCAATCAAACTGGAATATTTTACCTGTCAACATTTGTTGTCCATGGAGAAAGAGTTGGATATTCTCAAGAAAATGAACAAGGACACACCAGTTGGCATTCCCCACATCCATTGATTTGATTGAAAGGCATGTTTCAATGCTCTTATTCTTGATCCCTTGGGCCCCTCACTACAACATATGGTTGAATGGCAGGGGAAACTCAGCAATGTGACTGTCCAGTATATTGGTGATTAGCTTGTGAGTACAAACAATCACTCAAGCACAGAATCAAATTGATCATGCTCAACTTAACATGGATTTTATGGCTGTCATGTCTTCAATATATCCATTCCTGTGGATACATGAATTGCAACTAGTGTTGTTGGCAGAGCACTGCTGGTTTCACTGGTGGCAATTGTTGGGGTGGCAACTGCCAGCAGAATTAAGTTAGAATGTCACAGCAAATTATTTGTATTGTAGACAACTAGAGAGTGTTACTTGCAGTCAACTCATATATATTGCACACTGCATTCCATGTTCTTGATGTCAACCAATCCAGCCAAGAGACCTCCTGCAAAGATTCTTACTGGCCATTTCAAACAGCTACAGAAGGTTAATAACAAGTCAAACTAATAGATCTATGAGTGCAAATACTGTGGTTCAAATGAACCTAGTGCACATGTTCAAGGAAGAGATACAAACAAGCCTCTCAAACATACATATTATCTTGACAAAATCTGTGCACTATGAGGGGTAGAGATACACAGACTCAGCTGTTGCACAGTGGTGTAACAGAACAACTATATTCACCTATAAAGGGTAGAGATATCCAGACCACAGATATAAGTAAAGAATAGTGAAGAAAAGTATTTCAAGGCTCACCTCAGCTGTTGCATAGTGGTGTGACAGAACAACTGAGGAAGCAAGGACAAAGTCAAGTGCCTAAATAAGGACAGAGATGCAAGTGCTAAACTCTGATGTAACTCTGATGTAATGTCCAGAATTGGATATATCACATTCAAAGGGAGAAATAGAACCTCAGTGGGATAAATTACCAACTCCAAGATGCTCCAGAGTGGAGTTGAGGGACTTGGTGCATGTTGACATTGGAGTTGTAGTAAACAATCTTGGAGGAGATGAGAGATGAGAGGTGTTACATTTTGACACATCTGTGAGTGTCAGCATGCACAACAAGAGGCAAAGAATGCAGTCTGTGCATATCTTGCTGTAAAAACACCAGAGCTCCTTTCCAATGCTATTGACAGTAAGCCAGCATCAATAGAAGCTGAAGACTCATCTGTTGTACCTGCAAAACACCCCAATGGGACAATTAAAGGATACACAGATGCAACACTTACACCAGTGCCACAACAGCACACAAATGTCAAGTTATTTTGGTGGGTAAAGCATGGATTAACAAAGCAACTGATAACACCATACACCTATTTTCCCAGATTCATTGTTCATGCTAATCTAGCTCTCTCAGTCTTGAAGAATTGGTATTTTCACCATTTTCTGGATGAAATTCACCCCTGGTACACACAGCCCCATCATGCTATGCCCTATCTCACTCAATAATGGATGCTGAGCTTGCTAGAGTTCAAATGGAGGAGATTAGGGACTTGAAAGGAAGAAAAAGACTGACAATGCTAATGGATGGATGATTGGAAAGACTTATTGAAATGTTCACTGTATAGTGTGATTGCAGCAGAGGTCAACCAGTATCCTGCTGTACTTCATTTTGCTGATATGTCAGGCCATCAGAGATCTGCAGATGCACTGCCTGAGGTAGCCACTGGAGCTTTAGAGGCTATGGAACTCACCAATGGGAAAAATGTCATTCCAACAACAACAGATAATCCTACCATAATGTAGGCTTTCTGCAAGAGATTTCAAAATCAATTTTACTGGGTTCTTGTAAGGAATACCAGTGCAATTAT
The DNA here is from genome assembly GCA_038094155.1 of Pulveroboletus cf. aberrans. Lineage (NCBI taxonomy): Eukaryota > Fungi > Basidiomycota > Agaricomycetes > Boletales > Boletaceae > Pulveroboletus > Pulveroboletus cf. aberrans. Next base: position 8,555 of record JBBPTO010002565.1, read on the forward strand.
AAAATTAATTCAAATTAATTCACTTACCATGGCAGACATTTCCATGCTTTCTATATGGATTTAATACAATCATTGGTGAGATCTGTTCATATCCATGAATAAAGCAAAGTATTGCTAAGGCTACAAGAATCATGACCTTCTTCAACAATTTATGCTATTGGGGTGGACAGCTCAAGAAGGAGGCAGAAAGGCAAAGTGTGACACATACTCTAAAACAGAATTGTGGGTTCTGCTGGTATGTCATGATTCTTCAAGCTGTTGGTGTGACGGACTACCCATATGTTGCATGATTTACAAACTCATGTGCTAGCATAGCATTCACATGCTGATACATATCAGACAACCACCTAAAATTACCTGCATTCAACCTGATGCAATCAAGAAAATGGATAATTTTTCACCTGTGGCCCCTGAGGTCATCAAAATTATGATATGTGATGTTGAATTCTGGTGTGTGATGAACCAACTTATCAAGACAACCTAGCCTCTGGTTGATACCATTGAAAATAGTGAAACCTGTGAAGCATTGCTTGCTTCATGTATGCTCAAGCTTATATAATGTGCATGAAAGCTGTTACAGCTCCCACTCAAAAGTGGTGATAACACTGGTTTCTGAGTGCATGCAAAGCATGTATTCAACCATTGGTTCCATGTCATGAATACAGATCACCACTCCCTTGTTCTGTTGAGATTATGTGAATCAAACACTAAGTTTTGTGCTCTGTCAATACAGGCAGACCAACTATTAGTGGCAATATACTAAAGAAACAGGTCAAGTATGAAGCTTGACTTACTGAATGAGTCAAACATACAAGCATTAGGCTTTACTGACCCATTAGTCAAAACCAATTAAAGTATAAGATTAATTACACTTAGAATCAACCACATGACAATCTAGATATAGTCTTTATGACTCAGCTATGATGTCATTAGTCTGGAGCATTCTTAGCTTCACAACTGCTATGTTGGGTTGACCTGGACTCAACTCCACCTATTTGAAATAAGTGGAGCAGCATGACAGATCCTCTGATGTCTTTCTGACATCATCACCCTTGTTCTAGCTACATCACACACAAGTACATACAGGTTCCTGGATGTATTTAAAGGTGATAGGCTCATGATGTAATTAATAATGAGATTCATTTTCCCTCAAAATCAAGCTTCTAAGAAGCTTACAAGGGTTGATCTCATCAAATCTCAACTAACCCAACTTGATCACAAGAACTGCAGTCTCTGTCTCAGTAAGTATCCTTAGCTCACCTCTCTCTTCTCTGCCCTGTGCAATAGGAGTACCCTTGTACCCTCCTGTTAGATTATGAACCCTGCCTAGGCATAGTGGGCAAGCAGGCTATATCTTTCAAAATATTTCATCATGCCTCCTGCTCCTGCCTTGTGGTGAGATAGAGTTCTTGTTTATGGATTCTTTGATGCTCTTTCCATCCTCATTGCATGCTTTGGCATCTCTTTGGGACAAGCCTATTGAATAACTGACAGGCTTTATGAATTGTGATGGAGAGATATCACTTGCCTCTTAATAGATTCCACTGATGATGGACACTGGTTCTCATTCTATACTGCCATCTTTGAAGGCAAGGTTACAATCTTCAATTGTAGCTTTCATAGAATGGAACTAGAACTCATTGGTGAAGGGGCTAATCTTTCACCAAGTCAAGGATCTTCATATTCTGGTTTTGGAAATTCTGAGACTTTAATTAGTCGACAAGAAGATCCAGAAACACCTTCTGAAAATCTGCATACATTCAGTGGTTCAAATCCTCCAAGATCTCAAAGTTCCAGTTTCAATCCATTGCATCATTCTCATC
>JBBPTO010002566.1:0-10364 GCA_038094155.1 Pulveroboletus cf. aberrans
GTCTCAACACCTATACATACTGCACGATATATATATCTGGCCTTTTATCAATGGAAGTTCCCCAGCAGCAAGTTCACCCTTTTCCCACTCCATCCCCACACCAGATTGCCCTCCATATCCAATCAGATATTGACCCCACTTTCGCAAAAGCAACTCTGGATAAATTCCAGTGGCAATTTTGGAAGGCTGGAGATCGTTCACCCTTTTCCCACTCCATCCCCACACCAGATTGCCCTCCATATCCAATCAGATATTGACCCCACTTTCGCAAAAGCAACTCTGGATAAATTCCAGTGGCAATTTTGGAAGGCTGGAGATCTTGTCATAGTCAATGATTCCCACAATATTGATCAGAAGGTTCGATTGATTGACATTGACCATGCTAACCAATCCTTTACTGCTGAAATGTTGAGTGGGGAAAAGCTTATGATATTGATGTCAAGTGTGTGAATATCATTTGCAAAGGGTGATATTGTAGGTGTCATCCATGATCCTCACAGTGATGCAAGCAACATTCACCATGAGAACATGGGGAAGTATGGACTAGTAATCAACATCAATGTATCCACTGGGGAGGTGACATTCCTTGATGCCATCCAACAGCCAGAAAGTTTGCAAAATGATTTCCCCCACTTCCATACTTATTTCCTGCATTAGATTCGTGCACCCCCACATCTCTTGGAGTTATATGTTCTAGATCAACCCCTCACTATGCCCAACATTGCTGGTATCGATAGCAGGGACCCAGAGAAAGCAATGCAAACTGGAGACATTGCTTTTGTCAAAACAGGACCTTATAGAGGTGTCAGCAGGCCTATACTAGGATTCTGCAGGGACACAGTTCTGCTGCATACAATGAATTCTAATCAACCTCCCATTGTCACTGTTGAAATTGCAACAATATTGTTCAAACCTGTTCCAAATGGCCTCAAGTTCACAAGAGACTGAGGCTACAATGTAAGGCCAGGAGATGCAGTTTTGGTCATATGCACTATTGGAAGGTATGGGAATAGTCAGTGTGGTCGACCTCAAAAAGAAGATGCTAGAAGTCATCAAGCATGCCAACATGGTAAGGGTCTTGATCATCTGCTCATTCTCTGTATCCATCAAGTTGATTATTTCATCAGGGTAACTTTGTCATGCTGATCACATTCATTCATCATGAGGGATCAGTACCAGAATGTGATGATGCCCACTGTGACCAAGAAAAAGAAGTCCTGGTCATCTCCGGCAAGTATAAAGGATGGCAAGGCACCCTCCAAATGATTTCCAAGTGTACGTGCATGGTCACCCCTGGAACTGCCCTGCCCATCTGCATCCAGAAGGACCATGTTGTCCTCAGGTATGATGAGATCATTCATGAGGTCAATGACATGCAATCTAAATTGTCCTTAGGGGTGCTGAAAACTACCATGGTGGGGAAAATACTCAGTCAAACAGGTTGTCGAGATTGTGAAAGCCTTCCAACAGGGTGTGATAGCAGAAGGAAGAGTGCAAAGAGTGCAAACCCCACCTCCAACACCAATGAACACTGCTCCAGGTCCATCCTCTGGCCCTTGGGTTATAGATAACGAAGACTGTAGAGACCTGGAGTCCCTGTCGATGAGTGCACCTACCTTATTTTCTCTCATGTCTCACTCATGTATTTCCTTAGAACTTGCTCTCCTACTTCACCCTGACGTCAGAATTGGCCTGAGACTGTACCAAGCAGTTTTCAAGATCATGCCAGGCTGGCAGGATAGCTATGTAGGTCACCATGCTATAACCAATGCACTGGATCCCCTATGATTGGCCTTGGGGGGTCAAGTACCATGTTTGCATCTTGCTGTGACACTGACCACCCACACCAGGGGTGCTGCAGTTCTGCAAGAAAACAAAAATACTTGGAACCATATGCACCATGCAAGAAGAACACACTCTGTATGGTCATTAAGCATGGAGGCAGTGTGGAAAGTGAACCCATTGGCACAGTTTTACAGGTCACTGCCTCGTCAGTCAAGAATGAATGTGTCACCGTCTGCTGCCTCAATGGTTCACCAGCAAGAGAAAAACAACTACCTTGGGATAGGGTAATTCATGTAAACAAAGTTGATGTACTGTCTGTGTCATGAGCTCAATATAATGCCATATATGTAATATTTTGATGTGTTTGATGTGTCCCCACTCCAGATACTGACATATTTCACACTCTACCTAGTTGATCTCACAGAGCTGGATGGGTGGGTAACCTCTTTTGATTTGTAGTGACTTAACTATGCTCTATGCTTTCTCCAGCCAACCCATTGACTTCAAACTCAGAAGTTGCAGAGGTTCAATACTCATTACTCATCACTATACAAGGTCAGAGTTTGATTTTATCTCCTTTCCACTTCCTACCAGTACACTAACACCACTGATGCAATCCTATATATGTAGTAGACCATTACATACAAAGGTATAATCTCACAAATGAGTGGCTCAAGTATCTCTACACCTCCTCACAGTACTGATTCTTACCATTGAGCACCATTGAATGCCATAACCATCACCCCTATTCTGCAGTGACAAGTCACACCACAGGTTCATGATTACAAACTCTGTAGGCACTATAATTGGGTTGTCATACTCCTTCCATCACTGCATCGCTATCATTCATTACTGACCTAGTTATGGTATAGCAACCCTATTGTGAATCTTATAAAGGTTGCTCAGTATGTCATCCTCCATTATTAGAGCTTGGCCCGATCATGCAGATAGTCCCCATGCTGACACTCCCCTGATCTTTTTGTTTCGCTGACAACAATATGGGGGATCACATATAACTAGCTTCTTTTGATGTGTTTCTTGCATCACTCTCATAGATGACATCATCCTCATCATTATTACAGCCAGAAAAACTCGTCATGCCATCTATGAATGTGTCCAATGTGATAGCAGCTATCTCACACACAGTTCATTTCCTTCTTCCTCTCTCAACCTTTCCCTCAGTCTTTAGTAACCAGTGATTGGTGGGTGACTTTGCCAGGTGGAACATTCAGGGCATTGGTGCCACTCTGAATAACCTCCCAGCTCAGGAAGTGGCCCACTCAGAACAACAATTGCCATATCAACCCTATGTCAAGCGCAATGATCAAGTCAATAGTTCCATTGACTTCACTCCAATGATTCCTGCTCACTGGGAAGATCTCACAGCTCAAAATCAGGAGTGTCGAATGCATCCTTACTATTGAGTATCTGTTGAAGGAAAGAAGCTTAGGTTCACTTGCAAGATAGGCAATGGCTCAGTCTACCATACTGCTGCTACTCAGCTGATCCACAAACCACCTAGAGTGAGTCTGCTTTGCCCCTATCTAGCGCTTGATTCTCACTTTACTATACAGAGCGGGTCTCAATCTGAGGTCACTTTCAAATCTGCCCATGAGTCACTATATGCAACTGCCATCTCCAGCCCACCATCTCCTGATGGTCACACAAATGTGCACAACATACCAGGTAGGTTATCAGTCTGATCTGCAAGTGTTGCCCTGATCTTTGCCTAGAACCTTCTGATATTGATGAGATGGCCATTGAAACTCTGGTTACCCACCTATTGTCAGCTGCTGCCCTCAAGACTGATACTGTATTGGATCTGCAGCCTGCTGGCACTGCCAAATTTGATGCCTTACAACCTTCTGTGACTACTCCACCAGACACTCTGGCCTCCATCCTCATGGAGAACCTGGACACAGAGTTGCTTCATGCTGCCCCTACTCTTAGTGTGCACATCACACCTACACCTGCTACTCCCCCTCTACACTCATGCCAACCCACCAATGGTACACCCAACTCACACACACAGCATAGCAGGCCATTACCTCTGCTCCAAGCTTTGGAAAGCATCGTTCAAAGTGCTGTGATGCAATGACTGGATTCTACAACCACCCACCTTGTTGACTCAACAGTCCATGGTGTGGTGGATGCCTGCATCCCTCATTTAGAGGAGTTCATCAAGGCAAAGATCAATTCACTATCACCTCCACACAAACCAAAGCAAACTGGGAGTCTCTCCTCCAATGGTTGGGAAGGTGATGATGAAGAGGAGGATATGTTTGGGGTATCTTCCAGGAAGAAACCTGGGCCCTGTGGTCATATGAATTATTTGCATGTAAGTACTGCATCAAGCTCTTGCCCTGTGATGCTGAACATTGCATCAGGCAGCATCCAGGAAGTATTTGGAAGGGAAGGGTATTATGACTACTTGATCCTCCAAAGTCACAAGCCCTCGTCTGCCCTCTCCTAGTCAAGTACAAGTGTTCAATCAAGATGGTGGTTCTTCTCCAATGATTAAGAATGTCACTATCAACTGGCAGAGCTCACTGAAGACATCACCATGGAACCAGGAGGTAATCCACTTATTATCAGTTGACTTCCAGGCCAAGATCAGGTTGGACACCCATCCAGCTGTAACTTTGATCCCCAACATATGGGTATTGGTACCCTTAGTCAGATATGTGTCCAGAAGCTCTCTTGGACCTGTCAAGCACTCTGTCAACAGGCACTTGTCAATTCCCAGTCTGATGAATGAGATCACACAATCACCCTTTCAACTCAACAAGCCAGACAAAATGCCGAGCAGAAGGTCAATAGGTCATCCACCCAGAAACATGGTGTATGGCTGGTATTCTATAGCTTGCATATTCTGACCATGTTTATAGACCTTTACCAGACATCAAAAAATAGCACATGAAAATCGCTTCCAGGATCCCTTGACCTGGGATGTGATCTTAAGGATCATTGACCCCTTAGGAGTGGAGGGAATGAGTGGAGATAAAACAGACTCCCCTGCTAGCATATACCCCAAAACTGTGAGGTGAATTGAGATTCCATGGCAAAGTCCAGGCATTTCCCAGCTCTTTCTTGCCATCAAGTTGTACAAATACTCCCTCAGAGAAGAAAATATCCAGTGTCACATCAGTAATTCATCTCTTTGCTGCCACTTCGAACCTCACAAGAAGAATCACCAGGTCAAACCTATTTGTAAGCTCCCACGCAACTGGTATAGTGACAACTGGTTCAGGGGCTTGAGTGTGGGACACTGTGCCCTGATCTCCCCAACTGCTGACATTGAACTACCTGCATTGGTAATTTGGAGTTCATCTAAAGTGATCATCGCTTATTTGGTGGACTTAGGATTTGTACTCTGGGAATGGGGGGATGAGTGGACACCCAGGGGGGCCCTGAGTGGGTCACTGAGTGGACCCCTGAGTGGGTATTGGTAAGTTCCCATTTTATAGTCAAAATCAGTTCATCCTTATTTATGCAGCACAGATTCTCTTCTTATTTTGAATAAGTCAACAATTGTGTCATGAAAACATACCTTGTGTGCGACCTCATAGGAAATTCTGGCTCAGTAGTTGGCTATGTTCTTGCAGTAAATTGAAATTTTGTGTATGAATATGAATACCTACTTGATTAGTGACATTTCAAGATTATGCAATTAAATAAGATGAATACACATAGTCTTGTCTTTCATTATGCCTATATTTAAATATCATTTTTTGCCTTTTTTGAAACCTATGTTGGATAGAAAACCAAGCAAGATGTTATCAATTTGTTGTAAATTATGTACAAATGACATTGGCGATTGGCTAGGTAAAATTTTTTTGCACCTATGTATTGCCTAAGTTATAAACACTTATCTCACAAAATTTATGTCCTGTGCCCCCCCAATTGGGCAACTGCCAGATGTGGGCTGCCAGCAAGTCCCATTACTTTGGATTCCCTCACACCTGTTGCCATTTTGGGCAAGGTCATGCACTGCCATGCAGTCGCTGTGTGATTCACATCAACAGAGCACAACAGAGCATGCAGCATGGGACAGATGATGGATGGGAGCAGGAAAAGGGAAAGGGTGAGAAAAATATATAGAAAGATGAACAGGATCTGTGAATTGGGCCTGTTGTATGCCATGCACATTTGTGTGTGTGAGCAAGCAAGATGGGATGAGTGACTAGTGAGTGACTACTAACTACTGCCGCCATGGCAGACTCAAAGCTCAAAGGCAAAAAGGAGACTGCACCAGCAGATTCAAACATGGTGGCACAAGGTTGGGAGGGTCACAATGACAGGGGGGTGGCCAGGGTGTGAGCAGCAAATGGGAGATATACAGAGAATGATATTATGAGCAGACAACGACATGGCCACAGGACAGTATGACAAGACAAAATGAGATGAGATGAGGTGGATGAGTGACTTGAAGGTGGAGTGATTCAGTGATTCCAGCAGCAACAAACACAAATGAATGACAATGCAGCCACGACAGTGTGACAGACGGCCATAGGTGGATGAGAGTGGGTCAGCAACCTTGACTGAGCATGAACAAGGGGTTGGACTTCTCAGTCCAACTCCTGGATGCCCTGCCAGCCTCACAGCTGGAGGTCCCTGTGGGCCTCATGAGTGGCATTGATCACATGAAGGAGTTTGGTGTGGTTCTGAGCAGCCTTGTCTGAGTTGAACCTGCATGCGGCAAGAGAAAAAACCAGGTGAGCATGACAGCCCATGTGGTGCTGTGGTGGAAATGACCTGAGGCAGAGGCACATGCACCTCTCAAGGAACTCAAGCATGATTACTGCTCAGTTGTAGTACTTGGCCACAAAGAGGTGGTTGTTGCCCTGGGTCCACTCTGGCAGCCAGTCCCTGAGTGGTACATCGAGCCTGAGCACAGGCTTACCCTCTGTCCAGTGCCTGACAATGTCTTGCCAAGCCTCATCCTTTGGATGATGGCCACCACTGGGCTTGCAAGCAGGTACATCTGGAATGATGATGCCTAGCATCAGGAGCCAGCACAAGTGAGCCTGAGTGGGGTGTGCTGACAAGGATGGCATGCCCATGTCATGAGTACTAGATCCAGGGCTGCCACTGGCCAGGGCCATGGGAGAGCTCAAGGTGGATACTGCCAATTATCCAGCCTGGGCCATGAGGCCACCAGGTACTCTGATTGTGAGTAGCCTGCTCACCGTGACTGTCTGACTTGAGTCCAAGTTTGATGCATGCCGAGTGCTGGTGTTTGTGTCTGCAGTGGCAGTGCTGGTGGTCCTGGCATGCAGTGCAAGCAGAATCTGGTTGGTGAGGTTGCAGATGGCCCCATGTATGTTTATGATCCCTGTCCTCAGTTCCAAGACACTGGTATCAACTAAGTCCATCAGTGACTGTATGTCCTCCACCGTGGCTGGCCAAACCAGTGTAGCCTGCCCCATCAATGATGCCCCTGCATCCCATGAGACAGGGGCAAGCACATCACTGTAATCCATCTCATATGCATGAAGTTCATCAAAGGGGTATTGGATGAGGGTGTTGCACTGTGTTTGAGGTGAATTCAGCATGAGGGGCTCAAAAATGATAGAAAAAAAATGTGACAGACTGATGTTCTCATTCTTGGCCCAACTGCCCCACCAATGGACCATTGCCAGGGTCCAGCACTCGCTGACCAGTGCAAACATGAACCAGTATTGCACACAATCCCTTCCAAGGCAGTGGGTCAAGAAGGATCCATTGATGCCTGCCTTGTCAGTTGCTTCATCAATCCAGTGTTTGATGGTATCATGACAGAGTTGGTCACAGGGTTGCATCACGTTGTTTGTGCCCATTGATGGGAAAATGCAGTCATCCAGCATTAGTTCATGCCTGTAATGATAGACTTTGAGCCAACACATTCATACTGAAATCCAAACAAAGCTGTCCATGGCAAGAAGATGGGGTTGCAGGTAAAGCTGATAGTGGTTGCCTGCCAACAGCCATGTTATCAGTTAAGTCATGATTGCTGATCTGTGCTTCAAGTCAGATGTGCCCCTCAGATCAGCCTCACTCTTGTCAAGCTTGTGCTGCCACTCCTTTCTGTGCACAAGGTAAACTTTAAAGCATACAGAACAGTTACTCTGGCTTAACCATTCCTTCAGCAGGCACTTCCACATGACATGGAACACTGCCACTGGATCTGATATGATAATGTGCCACTGCTGAAGAGATGTTGAATGACCTAGACTGCTATGGGTCTCCGGAAAGGAAACTGGCAGGTCAGCAACACAAAGAAAGAAAATGAAGGGACAATAAGTCCGTCCCAGGGGGAATTCATAGAGTAGAGCTCCATGGAAGAGAATCACAGGACTTACAGGAGGTGGAATGGATGATGATCAGGAAGAGCTTCTATGCTTCAGACATGGCTGATGGGTACAGGACTTGATTCTTCACAGATCAGGGGAGAGAGATGAAGAGATGATCACAGACATGGCTGGATCACTGATGATGATGAAGAATGGAACTCAGGATGGACAGAAGATAGATGGCAAATAGATAGATGATATTGTGCTCCATGTGAAATACAGTTTTTATAGTCTGGGCACACCCCAGACTCTAAATACATGTAAAGAGCATGACTGGATTGAAAACCAGATCATCGGATCGATGTATCCAGTGACTGGATGGATGGAACCAGATCAACTGGATGTACAAATGAAAGTGTCCGGTGTAGTAAAATGAAGGTTTGACTTACCAATGGGTGATGGACGAGGATGGATCGAATTGGATATGAGGAACCGGATTGTGCAGGATATGCAGGATATGCAGGGTACAAGAACAGGGAACTACCATTCCCTATACTGCCACAGCTTCAAGAGCTCAAAACACCTGTTTTAGGCCAGAGGTCAGTCAGTAGTGCACCTGAGCTGGTCCATTGACCCAGATAGAGAATGGCCCACCTCATCCAAATCGTCCATGCTGTCATACTAGATGTGATCCATTTCAGGTGCTGGGTGACAACCCCATGCTGTTTTAGGTCAAAATTAAGGGTTGGCATGAAAAATGTGCCTGATGTGCCATCAAACATGTGTTTCAATGCATGCATGGCAGTTTTGAGCAGTGGGCAGTCCTTGAAAGCCCATGCAAACATCCTCTCCATTGAATCCTTTGTCATCGGAAGTGAGTGCTTTCTGTTACCACCTTCTGAGCTTGACTTGTGCTTCAGCACAGTCATCACATCCTTGACCTCTGCTGATTGTGTCAGATTGCCTTCCCAGCACTGTGTGACTGGTTTCTTATGCCATTTTTCACAGTAACATCCTCCATCACTATCAAATCAGGCAGGTGTCAGTAGTGATGTGCAAAGCTGTCATATCCCGTCCATCTGACCCAACTCTGACCTCCAGAAAACAACTCCACTCATATCTCCGGTGCACCCTCTGTCAATATGTAACTTCATTCCTCCGGACAACTCTTAGATTTCCTTACATATGTTCCTTGTTCCGTATTTAGTATAGTCTCACCTCTCTGTACCATCTGACACTGTGTAGCACAGCTCCGGTCTGTTCCTGGCCTGGAGCACAGCTCCAGCATATGACCTCTCTGACTCCGTTTTACCTATTTACATAGCCTCCAATTTCCCTCCGTATATATACTCTGACTCTGTATGTAGATAGCCTTAGCCTGAATATCACCTTAGACTCTCTCTTCCAATCTCTCTCCAGACTCTCTGATGCGTCTCCAACCAAGAAGGCCGTGACAGTGCAAGGGCGCGACACACAAGTTCTGCGCCAAGCCTTCACCCCTCTGGACACAATCCTCCGAACCTCCAGCCATCTCTGGCCATTCAATCCCCTTGACCTCCGATCTCCGACTGGAGTTTGAGTGGAGGAAATACGGTCTTAACAGTATATTCAGGCTTTCACTAGTACTGTCACTACTCTGACTATGACCCCTCACACCCACATCGAGATTTCGATCTCAAGTCTTTTCCCTAGGCTTCCTAACCAGAACATCTTTGTCACTAGAGATGTCTGGCCAAAGATAGACTTGTGGACCATCTGACCTCACCCTCGGGAGCCATGTTCTCCCTGACCCTTCTGAACCTCCATACAAATGCATTCACTCATTACTTATGACCGGTACCGTCACCCTTAGTCCACTCTGACTCTGTTTGGAGATACACCAATCTCCTCACAACTCCGACCCCATCTCCTGTCCTCCGAACCCTCCGACGGTCACCACCCCGCTTTATGACTCCTGTGCCTTGATGGCATTTTTCATCCCCATGTCCCCCTGATGTCTCCCCGAACTCCTGACCTTCGCACTCTGACGTCCAACTCCTCAACTCCACTTCTCCATCTCAGGGTAACCACCTCTGATGCCTCGCGCATACCCTCGTTGGATTCCAGATACTACTCGGTCAAGCACCGCCAGCTCGCCCGCTAATGATCCATTGATTATAGGGTTTTTGTAGTGGCACCTTTGCATGACGACTGTAAACCGAATTGTCAAAATCTATGGTAGGGGCAGTAGTGCCCAGTACTCAGCCAGATGCCCAAAGAGCAATCACAACTGAATTCACCTATGGTAGGGGCAGTAGTGCCCAGTAC
>JBBPTO010002567.1:0-10364 GCA_038094155.1 Pulveroboletus cf. aberrans
ATAGCCAGTACACTGCATACACTCTAAACATAGCAAACATTGCAACAGTTTTTGGAGTCACTGTATGCACACATAAAGCATTAATTTTGAGATTGCAATGAAGCTAGAGAAACAATTCTGATGTTGTTGAATGGCTTAAACTATCTATGGGAGGTTGCATGTTGCAGTGTTTCATTCATAATAGTAAACCTTAATTTTGCTGCATGGGCAGAACTGGCAGAATCTGAGATTCTGCCAGTGCTACCAGGGCAATTACTGTGAGATGTGCTTAGTGATGCACTCAAAGTGAGCACACTATGCCAAGTGGGAACAAATATATCAAGAACAAAATTATGTACATGTGAGATGACTACTTATAATGAGGAAACATGATGTATTACTAAACTATGATATTATAATGACGTTGTCTTCTGGAACAGTGTAGAATTTAATAGAACATTGTGAAATGTGATGTGTGAAGAAGTGAAATAAAACTGGTTCTGACATTACCCTCTTTTCAAGGTGAAATGTCCTTGATTTGTGTACTTTGAGCTAGAGGAATATTGAGTCAGGATATTTATTGAATTGCTTCCTGTAAGCAAGGAACTTGGGATCTCTAAACATTTTGCTTGGCATGGGCAAGGCATGTTCAATGCAGATGGGACATGTGCAGCATTTGTGAGCTTTAATGACCTGTGTTTTCATTTGTAATTCAGGTTGTGCTGCAATAGGATGTTTGTGATGGAAATCCTTGACTGCACGACGAAGAGATGTTGAATGATCTAGACTGCTATAGGTCTCTGGACAGGAAACTAGCAGGTCAGCAACACAAAGAAAGAAAATGAAGGGATGATAGGTCCATCCCAGGGGAAATTCATAGAGAAGAGCTCCATGAAAGAGAACCACAGGACTTACAGGAGGTGGAATGGATGATGATCAGGAAGAGCTCCTATACTTCAGACATGGCTGATGAGCACAGGACTTGATTCTTCACAGATCAGAAGAGAAGGAAGAAGAGATGATCACAGACATGGCTGAATCACTGATGATGATGAAGAAATGAACTTGAGATGGACAGAAGATAGATGGCAGATAGATAGATCATATAGTGCTCCATGTGAAACACAGTTTTTATAGTCTGGGCACACCCAAGACTCTAAATACATGTAAAGAGTGTGACCAGATTGAAAACTGGATCATTGGATCAATGTATCTGGTGACCAGATCGATGGAACCAGATTGACCAGATGTATAAATGCAAGTGTCTGGTGTAGTGAAATGAAGGTCTGACTTACCAATGGGTGATGAATGAGGACAGATTGAATTGGATATGAGAACCAGATCATACAGGATACATCAGATATGTCAGATACAAGAACAGGGAACTACCATTCCCTACATCCACGGAGAACTTTGAATACTGACTGTCTCCAGTCAGATGCAGTGGTGGTAAGATGAGCACGAAGTGAATGAAATGATGATGATTGAGACTCTGGTCAGCAGACAGAGGGAGTGATGGACTGATGATGCAATAAGAGAGACTGATGATGAAGGATGGGCAGCAAATGATGCAATGACCACGAGGTAGAATGTCCGGTGGTGAAGCGAAGCAGAACTGAGGTATGGCATGAGTAATGATGATGATCAATAGAGGCGCGAGAATGAGCTATCTGCGATGAAAGGAATGCTGGATGATGTAGAGACCAGATCTGAATGATCCTGATCTGGATTGGATGATTCAAGTGATCTGAGTTGTCCTATCCATTCCTGTTCTGTCCTATCTGACCCGCTGGATGACAAGGCTACAGTACCAGATGATGCAAAACGAAATGAAATAACAATGTATGGGCTGAATAGAAATGTAGAAACAGATGAAACGAGCCTGGGTGTGAGGGTCTGTTTGACTTTTCTTCTTTGATCGACTTCCACTTCTACACCTTCGAGGATAGAACTGGAGAAAGAAATGCATTGACAGAATTGAATGAACTGAAACCAAGGTGCGAGGGACCACTCAACTTGCCTTCTTTGATCTGCTTTCACTTCTATACCCTGGATGATAGAACCTGAGTCTGAGTGTGTGAGAATGGATTGAAACTGGATGATGGGATAACAAATGAAAAGAATGAAAATGAAGATCTTGCAATTGATGAGTGTGTGCATCGAATGAAGGAAACATATGTAGAGATGAGACGGACGAGAAACTATTGTAATGATTTGTTTTTCTGTTGGACTTTTTGTTTTTAGTATTGAAAGAGGAGATGAGCAGCATTTTTATTTGTCATGAAAGATCACTGGATTGAAAACTGGGGTAGAAACAACTAATATATGATTTCGGAGGATAAAAGTGGTGGATGATGGGTATGGTGTAAGGGAATCTTGATGAATGGTGGCAGATTGTTGATGAATGATGTTATAAAGTCGAATGAACAGAAAAGTGAGTCTTCTTCATTGAGAATACTTTCTGCATCTATACCTACTGAATGACCGATTTTATGAACAGAATCTGTGAAAAGAACAGGATGTGACCCTATCCAGTATATGGGATCCAGATCTGGGTCCAGAGGGTGGATTGGAACATTGGATGGTGGTGAAATACAATTAGGAAAAGAAAACAGAAGGGCTTTACAGTCCCTTCCCTCCTGCAGAGGACTTTGAATGATGACCTCCTGGGCATTGAGCCACAGAGGTCACTGAAACTGAGACGATGGATGAACTGAGTATGGAGGAGGGGGATCTAGGATATCATCGATGACATCCAGAGTTGAGAATGAGAGGATGTTTGCACGGGGTAATGAAAGAACCGAGATATGGATGGGAGGAGCAGCAGATAGTAGAGGCAGCTTGACTGGAACCAGTGACAAAATAGCAACTGGATGTGCTTCTCTAATGGATGCAATGGGCACTGGGTGGACAGATGGTATGGGTGGTGGAACGACAGCAGGCTCAGCATGTGATGAAGGTATTGATACTTCAAATGTACAAATCTCTGTGAAAATGGATGTGTTGATGTCCAAGATAGCATTGGTAGTGGGAGCAATAGCAATAGAGGTGAAAAGCAGGGAAGATGGTGCCGAGGGTGGAACGAATGGAACGAAAACCAGCTCAATGGAATCTGGTGCAGTGGACGAGAGAGATGAAAAAGACGGTATGAACAAGGTGAACTCCAGACCAACAGGGTCTGGAGTGACAGTAGAGAGGAATGATAAGAGTGGTTCAACAGGAGCACTGAACAGATCGACAAGATCTGCCAGGACGAAAGGGATGGATGGTGGATGAGAGATGAATGAAGCGTTAATCAGATCTATGTGATCTGGTATGGAAGATACCTGCAGTGGTTCGATGGAAAAAAGTAATGAGTGAGTAGGCACAGGCTCAGAATGAGAAGAATGATGTGAAAGAAGGAATGTAGCAGCTGCTAGGGCATCTGCCATTGGATATGGAGCATCCAGATGGATGTCAGACTGGACCACTAGCAACCGGTTGTGGACAGATGCACAAATGTTGGATGAAAGACCACTCTTGAAGAGATAGTCTCACTCCCATACTGAGAGATGGTTGAGCATGATGAGACAAGACGAGATCTTAAGAAATTGATGGTGATACACTCCGAGATCATCAAGACCTCAGAGTGGTTGCGACTGAGATAAACCTATGAATGTTAGCAGATCATCATTGAAATAACAACTAGCAGATTCACATCCCGGGTACAATGAAATGATGGCTGCTATGAATGCAAGCCAATCTGGGGTAGCAGAAGTCGCCTCTGGGAGTGTCCCAGAGTTCCACTTCATCGAGAGATGTGTAGTAAAATGTGCATTTGATCTTTTGTTGGTCTCTGAGACCCTTCTCTGTGCAAATGTCATCAATGTCATTAAGGTAGCATAATAAAGTGATGGAATGTCCATCAAATGAATATGCCTGTGGTGTGCCCCACATAGGCATCCAGTGGTGAAATGGATTGAACATAGTGGATCTGATACTGGATTGAAATGGACCAGGCTGGATCAAAAGCAGATTGGATGGAAATACAAAGGGGAGAACAAGGATGAGTGAAGACAAAGTGGAGTGAATCAAAATCAAGAATGAAAATGGCACTAGCTAGTTGCAAGTTGACCCTCCACTAGGCACACAGACGAAATATGAATGTCAGATATGAAGTGAGATGAGATTGGAACAGAACAGGATCAGAAGAGAGATGTCAAATATGTATGAGGAATGAAGTGAGATGAGCTTGGATTGGAGGTGTCAAAATATGTTGGACACAGAATGACGCATGACAGACATGGATTGGATTGAGGTAGGAATACAGCGGAGCTGTCAGACATCAGTTGCGAAGGAGATGGATGAAAATTTTTCTGGAGTGGAGGACCTCAGATGCACCTGAGGGTTCTGTGGGGGCTCATCTAGAATGCCCCCTCATGGTGGGCTTCAGATGAAGAGATGTTGAATGACCTAGACTGCTATGGGTCTCCAGAAAGGAAACTAGCAGGTCAGCAACACAAAGAAAGAAAATGAAGGGATGATAGGTCCATCCCAGAGGGAATTCATAGGGTAGAGCTCCACAGAAGAGAACCACAGGACTTACAGGAGGCAAAAGAGATGATGATCAGGAAGAGCTCCTATGCTTCAGACATGGCTGATGAGCACAGGACTTGATTCTTCACAGATCAGGAGAAAAGGATGAAGATGATTACAGACATGGCTGGATCACTGACAATGACAAAGAACTGAACTGAGAGATGGACAAAAGATAGATGGCAGATAGATAGATCATATTGTGCTCTGTGCAAAACACAGTTTTTATAGTCTGGGCACACCTGAGACTCTAAATACATGTAAAAAGTGCAACCAGATTGAAAACCAGATTGTCAGATCAATGTATCTGGTGACCAGATCAACAGAACCGGTGTAGGAGACCATACGGTCCTATGGTGCAATCCCTCATTTTCTCCAGTTCCTGAGTCCTTCCTGAAGCCAATGAATTCATGTCCAGAGCATTTCCTCAAGTCCCGAGTGCCGTCTGTCCTGTCCCCGGTGTCCGTCCATCCAGCATTTGTAGTATCCGAGTCAGGTGAGTTCCGGCTTTCTTTCTTTTCATACATAGAGTCTCAGAGAATGGGCAGGAGTCCATCGGACCCAGTCCCATTAGTCATGTAACACGCCTCTATTCCAGTTGTCATAGTTTCCCAATTGTATGTCTAACTTTATCTACATTTCCCCAATATGTACAAAGTCTCGGGAATTCCCAGACTATAAATGTTGTATCTCAGACTTCAGTCCATATTGAATCTACCACTTTTTGGTCATCTTCTAAAGTCTTGAGGACTCATTTTCTACTGTTTCCGCTGCCGTTCAAGTCAATTCCCACAAATACTGACTGTTCTCATAGTCGGACTTTAGCCCTACCATCATGAAGAAGTCCGGACTCTTATTTTGCAGCTCTACAGTTGAGCGGACTTCTTTCTTTTCCTCTCAGACATTGTCCTAGACCCTTGGATCCCTTTTGGGTCGAGGTACCCGACACAAACCGCTCAGGAAACCCACTCCAGGTTTCCTAGCATCTTTACAACTGGAGTCCACCACAAGAAATTCAAGAGAGTTGTCAAGGAGGAGCCTGAGGCCCAACCCCCGATGAGAAGAGCTTGAAATTTTACTTTCCCACTTTCACAATATCAACCTCTCCAAGGAATCATTTTTCACTCCCATAACTGACGAACCAGGGACACCTGAGCCGATCAGCTGACATATCAGTCATTACCTCTTTAGCCAATTGAAATCATCCATATCCCTCGATTTGTCTTCCACCAGATCACACCGAGCGCCCCATCGCACTGCTGCAACCACCAACCCTAGAAATACTGAAACCATCTCCGTTCCTGTGAACTCAAGCCCGATTAGGAACATACCAGGTGCCCTTTTTGGTCTTGGAGATAACGTAGATCCCTCAACTGCCTCTGAAACCTTGCCTGACAGTTCCCAAGAACATAGCCTGGTCTCTACCCATTATGACTCCCCACCATTTTCCAGAAAATTTTCTGCATCGACTCCGAATAGATCCCGACAACAAACGACATCTTATATTTTGCCTTCCATCTCTCTGCTAACACCTTTACCATCTCCTGAGTTACCACCATCAGAATCCAAATCTCGCTCTAGCACACTGAACTTGTTCTATTTGCTAGAAGCATCTACTGCAGAACCCAGCAATATTCCATCGTCAAGCCCGAGTCCTCCTACCATTCCTACCCATGTATCTACTCTGTCATCTTCAACTCCCTTGACTACCACTTCCTCCTCTTCCTCATCCTTGTCTTCTCCCACATCTATTCCTTCTCATACCTCCAGGCAATATCCTTCAATCCCTGGCCTTTCTTCATTTCTTCGCAGCAATCCGACCCCACCTTCCACATCGATCCCAAACCTGCCAGTTAATCCCTGACCTCCAATGGCCAACCCTGTCCAAATTCCCCTCCGGAGAATGCAGAACGCTTTCAAATTTGATGGCGTTCCCATGCATCTTCTGCACTTTCTCAAAGATGTTGACATTCTAGGAAATACCACCGGTCTTAACACCATTGAAAAGATCAAGCATGTGATCTGATATGCAGATCTAGATGAGGCTGAACTCTGGGAGACATTAGATGAAGCCAAAGACTAAGATTGGCAGAAGTTCATTGATGCTGTTAAGGAATTGTATCCAGGATGCGAAGGTGATTCCTGCTATTGCCATGCTGACCTGCAGTACCTTGTACAGAAGTTCAAGTCTAAGTCAATGCGGAACCAGGAAGACCTTGGTGAATACAGGCAGAAGTTTAGCAAGATCGCCACCCATCTCGTTTTCAAGCACAAGTTATTCGATGCTGACCAGGATGCTCTTTTCCTTTATGGGTTTCCTTCCGAAGTAGAAGAGAAGCTTGGGACCCAGTTGGCCATCACCAAGCCGGATCTTCATCCCAATGACCTGTACCTGATGAATGACGTGCTCACCACCACTAAATTTCTTTTGACAGGGTCCACATTCTGCTCTACTATCCCCAGATTCATCAATCCAGCAATCATCCCTGTTGTTCCCACCACCAGTCAACCAGGACCTTCAACCTCCTGGGCTTATACACCCGTCCCAGGCAGGACGGACATCAAAGCCAAGTACACTGCTGCCACTAACACCAATAGACTTCGCAATCCATCATGTGGGTTTTGTGCAGGTCCAGGGCACTTCATCCAGAACTGTGAGGAAGCCCTAGAATTTATCTGAGTCAGAAGGTGTACTCGAGGACAAGATGGCCATCTGTATATTCTGGACAGATCCTGGATCCCAAGAATCCCTGGCTGCACAGATATCAAAGGATGCATTGAACATCTTGAAGCTAAACGGGCCTCCAACCTGGTTTCTGCTGTCAACACTGCTCGTGCCACCCAACAGACTCCTGGCCATGATATCCCGCCACACCTCACTGCCGGGATCTATTCAGTAGTGTATCCCGAGGAGCCTACTGACACAATTCTTGAAATAGAACCTTCCACATTTCTATCCACGATTGACAATCATGACAAGGGAGTAGACGATTTTCTAGAAGTTGCTGACCCAGATTTCCAGCCATATATTGCCCAAGCATGGGCTACCTTTCAGGCAGACCGAGCCAAAGATGGGAAGTCAGGAAAGCACGTCCATTTGACGGCATTGCCATTCCTCCCCAAAGTGCACTGAAAAAGCCTGACCCCAGAGCTGTGAGTGTCTCAGAGAAGATAGAAACTCCTGAGATACAGCAGTCACGAAGGCCATCAACTCCTGCTCCTGCTGCTCCACCCGTACCAGGTCTGTCTACCACCAAACTGGCAAAGCCCCAGAACAAAGTGTGCTTCCTCTGAAAGTGTTGACCACTAATCCGCCCTCTTCATATACAACTCCATCTTTCTCTGTGCAGTACAGATACACCTTCCCACTCGAAGATGAGTCCGCCCCAAAGCAAGTTCTTGACTGGATACTTGAGACGAATATCTTCATACCCATGAAAGACTTGTTTGCAGTCTCCCCAGACTTCTGCCGTCAATTCAAGGATGCTACAGCCTCCAAGAGAATCCTGACTACCGCCTCCAACACAGTTTACGCCAACGAGCTTGCCAGTCACAACCCCAGACAAGTCGAACGAGAATACAGAGAGTGTCTCCATAGGTCGGAGGACGGAACCATCATGGCCCATCATAGCCTCCCCCTTTGATCCTTGGAAGCCAAGGTAGTGGGAACCGAAAAGATGCTGACTTGCATCCTAGATTCTGGATCCAAAGTCATTGCCATGCTCAAGCAAGTCTGGGAGCAACTTGGACTCCCCATCCAATCTGACCATGTCATGACAATGACCTCCACCAACACCAACACTGACTCCACTCTCAGCATCCTTGAAAATCTCCAACTCAGCTTCGGTCCTGGAGAGGTAAATCTACAAGTTCAAGTTGTCGCCCGAGCCAACTTCAACCTGTTGCTCGAGCACCCATTCCATTGCCTCATGAGTGTGACCACTGATGGTTTCCCAGATGGCAGACAGAACATCACACTTAGAGACCTGAACTCTGAGAAGGAATATCGGCTGCTGATGAAGCTGTGGTTGGAAGGATGCCCCTGGTGTCATAAGGGACTGTCCTGCACTAACCACCAAAGCATAGTTGAATGGGGTTTTCACTAAGCCTCAATGAACTGGAATACATCCAGGGAGAGACAGCCAGTGGCTCACACACACCCAGCCTTCATACTGATTTTTTATTCACCCCGCAGTCTATTTCTTCTTTTGTCTTTACTTCTTCCACATCAAACATTGCTTCCCCGCTGAGTTTCCAGTGACTTCTCACATACCCTGGGTATCCTAGCCCTGACGGGGTTTTCCAGGGTAGCCCAGAGTATCGGTCCCTGCACTTGTCTCATTACCAATATGTCTCCTCAACCCGTTTATCCATTTCCCCTGATTTAGCTACTGTTTTCCATTCTCTTTATTCATACAATTCGGACAGACATTCCTTCATGTACAAACCAGTAGTGAAGAAGGTCCACTCAATGCCCACTCCCATGACCAAGGAATTCTGGGTTCTCTGGCACTTGCCTCTGGACCCGCTTCTCGGACTACCTATTTTACCATTCCATCCCCCTGATTTTGTCCCCAGTAACTGTTTTATGCAGGATTGCACTGATAAACTAGACCTCGACCCCGCCAAGTGGCTGCTCTCCGAGGAGTTGAAGCTCATTCACTGGCTAGTCCACATCCATGAGAAAGCCTTTGCTTGGGTTCCGACCGAGCGAGGTCGACTTGACGAGTGGTACTTCTCTCCGGTCAAGATTCTGACAATCCCACACACCCCTTGGATTCTCTGCAATATCCCAATTCGGCTGGCAATGCAACAGGAAGCGATCCAAATCATCAAAGACTGGATCACATCCAGTGTCTATGAACCGTCCACCGCCACCTACTGCTCTTGCTGGTTCTGCATTCTCAAGCAGGACAAGAAAAGCCTCTGCCTTGTGCATGACCTTCAACCGCTCAATGCTGTCACTATCTGGGACATGTCAGTTCCCCCGTTTGTCAAACAATTGGCAGAATCCTTCACTGGACACACAGTATATGTGATGATGGACTTGTTCGCAGGGTATGATCAACGGCCTTTGCATGTCGAGTCCCGGGACATGATGACCTTTCTCACTCCTCTCGGACCTCATCGATTGACAACCCTTCCTATGGGGTATACTAATTCCATGCAGGTTTACCAAGTCGACATGGCGTTCATTCTCCAAGATAAGATTCCACATCACACAATGCCATTCATTGACGATCTCCCAGTAAAATCAACCAAGACCTGGTATCACAACTCGGATGGCATGTATGAGACTATTCTGGAAAACCTGGGAATTCGACATTTCATTTGGGAACATCTCACTATTGTCAACTGAATACTGACTCGTCTAGAAGTTGTTGGTGCAACTGTGTCAGCCAAGAAGTTCGTCCTTGCCGCCCTGGACGCTACCATAGTCGGGCACAAATGCATCTTTGAAGGCTGGATCCCTCACGAGGCTAAGGTCCAGAAGATCCAGGACTGGCCAGAGTGTAAAACGGTCTCTGAAGTACAGGAATTTCTCAGTACGTGAAGTGTTTTGCAAATTTTCATCCAGAACTATGTGGCCATTTTCCAGCCATTGGTCAATTTGATGCGGAAAGGTGTTCCGTTTGTCTGGGGCAAGCCTGAGAAGGCAGTGTTCACTTGTCTCAAGGATGAGATATTGAAGTCCCCCATGCTCCGCCCACTGGATTATGAGTCTGAACAGGAGGTGATCCTTGCAGTGGACACATTCTGGACTGCGGTCGGTTTCATTCTTTTCCAAGTCATCAATGATGGGAAGTGGT
>JBBPTO010002568.1:0-10359 GCA_038094155.1 Pulveroboletus cf. aberrans
CTTTTTTTTCTGTGCTGATATGAGCTGATAGCTGAGGGTCTAAGCTAGATACTCAGGTAGGTACGAATAAATAGAATTGTGTAGTTGTGTTGCTATTCAAGAAATACCTGAAATTGTGCATTTGGGGTTCTATGATAGTACAAGCCAGTGGCAAAGTAATCCGGAGCTGATCATTTACTTGCGAATTTTCGTAAACTATGCGCAATGAATGTCAACAGTCACCTCCGTTTTTCACTCAACAATTTTTTAAGATCAAAGATAGCGCGCGATTGAACAATTTCAAATGATAGCAATGCGACGTGTAGATCTATTCACCAGCTTAGGGTATGGCTGGTCTAATCCTTGCGTGCTCGCTTCTTGGAAGCGCCATTCTGCATTTCTACGTCTTCGTTTGTTGTGGTGAAATAATCCAGAGATCCCTTTGGATCAGCCTTGATCGTCTTGCTGCCTTCAGTCCACCCGGCGGGGCAAACCTCTCCATGCTTGTCCTGCAGTACGATATTATGAAACGTGCCATGCACGAAATTCTCTTACGAACCGTAAACTGGAAGGCCTTGAGCAGACGAATGGTCTCGTCGACGGAACGACCGACTGGCAGATCATTGACCGTGATTTGCCTAGGACCACATTGAATATACGACGGTTTCGAGTCACATTGTTGCATACCTCACGATGCCCTTCGGGTCGATAATGAAGAGACCTCGGAGAGAAATGCCCTGTTCCTCGATGAGGACGTCGTAATCGCGCGAGATTTGCATGTTCCTGTCCGCAACCAGAGGAAGTTGAAGGTCGGGTCCGAGCCCACCTTGCTTCCTCGGCTGTTGAGCCCAAGCAAAGTGGGAGTACTGCGAATCGGTAGAGACGCCTGTTCATCGTGAGTGCCTATCGTGCCTCTCATAGAAGACCACTGACCAAGGACGACAGCGCCCAGCTCCTTGAACTGAGGAAGGGCGTCATTGAACGCAAGAATCTCGGTGGGGCAGACGAAAGTAAAGTCCCTGCAGCAACAATATCAGGCTATCGTGATTCCAAGACTGATTGGAGGCTTACATTGGGTAGAAGAAGAGAACGACCCTATAGAAAAAAAAATGAAAACAGACTCCCGGTTAGCTTGAGGAGGCTTACCATTGCCCGAGATAATCCTCGAGAGAAATATCTTGGAACATGCCCTCGACGACGGCTGCGGCCTTGAAGGCTGGGGCGGGACGTTGAACTCGGGCAACCATGACTACGAAGCGACGGGAAGAAATGAGAAAGGCTCCGATGGATTACGCGAAATTATTTCAGGTCGAGACGCGTTATGTGCGCTTGTTTTGCCCTTCCCAAACTCGGAGTCTAAACATCCGCGTGCACAATCGACCCGTCACCGTGGTTTCAGAAACTTGTTCCCTTCTCAGGTCGTGGAACATGCCAGTAACCGTCTCGCCAGGAGTACGATGCAACCGGTCAATCGGAAAAGGTGGTGTGTTGCCATATAGCATAGTACGTCCATCTACCATCACTCTTTCGGCCCATCTCCGCCACCTTGTCTCATGGCGATGTCCCGAGCAGACCTGGTACCTGACACCCCTCGAAAAGAGATGCTAGAACTTCGAGGGAGGATGCCCAGAAAGAAACCCCCCGGTGAAATCACGAATCTCGGAATGATGATACAAGATGCATCGCCAGCATAACCGGCTTCGAGGTCCAACCCAATGTGTAAACTACGGTTGACTACGAAACCTGAGATAACGTTGGTCTGTGGGGGCGCGTCTCGTGAGTTCACTGCGATCGGATAGAGATGCGTTGAACGACGTCGACAGCTATTACTACACCCTCACGTTTATGCTTCTCACTGCAGAAGCAGACAGTATCGCTCTCAATTTCACCCGCTGATCGTCGCAAATAATCACAGTTGCCCCTGTCGTACGCAGCCCGCACGCGATCCTCATGTTACCTACACATAGCTTTGTCGGAGTGTCCTTCGTGGACGCTTAGCGTATGTTCCGCCTCACTGTTGAATTCCCACTCTCCCGTTCAGATAACCCTCAAGACGCGTGCAAATTCAAGTAAGCCTCTCTGTTCGGATGACGTGGCCACTGGCGTGTCTCTTGGTGCCCAGTGGAACATGCACTTCGTTGGGTTCGTTTGTCCCTCCTCGCCTTGACATACACGTGCTGAACCCCGTTCAAACACAGATGAAGTGGTAAGTATTTCGACCCTCTGATTTACCGGGACACCTCTGAGCACGCCAATTTATTAGACTGCAACGACACCATCTCCTGCCAAACAAATATCGGGAAGAAGTTGGCGGTGGGCCAAACGAAATCAAGAACCACGTCTTGTCACGTCATTCACAACGTCGATGCAATCAAGCGACTCAAAACACAGCAGAATATCACCGCCCTGATGCCAAGTATAACGAAGTGCTGGGTCAGAATTCGATCAAAACGATGGATTAGGTGCCATTCTCTGCAAGTAAGGTGCCCTACTTTACCCCTCGTCTTGTCTTCTTGAAATCAGAATGATACCTTCACACGATTCACGTTGTATCACACTTGACGAAATTGAACACGCCAAGCTGGTATATATTACGAATGAGTATCCACGAATCGATGCCTGCGTATGATCGTGAATGAATCGGGTTTGATAAGTTGACGCGATCGCTCTGCTGCCTATCCCAGGATGGAGGGGTTCGTGATAGCATGCTGTTACACCTCTTTCATCATTCATGGAGTATATCAGTGTGTTCACAGTAGTCCGATGTGGCTGGACCTACGTGGCCACGGAATCGAGAACAACATGGGCAGACGTACATGTCCGGTCCAGGAGGAAGTGAGCTAAGTCACGGGAAGAGGGCAAGCGCCCAGGGCGTTATAGCTGTGTGATGGATGGTGATAAGAGGACACGTGTAAAGGAACCCAGAGCTCGCCGCGAGTAGACTAGCGCGCATCTTTCTTTCCTCCGTTTTTTGACCCCATCGATCATGCTTCCCATAACAGGGCGGCAGTCACAAAGTCGTGAGTAGCTCGATTGGTGAGATGACTGAGGACGCTGATGGAGACCGAGAATCGAGTGATGACCGTGCCCCCTCGGGTCAAGTTCAGCAAAAAGCAAAACCGATCGAAATCATCACTGAAGGTAACATGCCTTCAGTGGCATTCATCGGAGATGGGAAGCATTTCGTGAGCGGTGACTGGGCCGGCAAGATTCGACGATGGCGAGCAGATGACGGGAAGGAAGTGGGGACGCCGATGAACACAGGAAGCCGCGTCAACAATGTTGCCGTGTCGCGGGATGGCACGTTGGTGGTGAGTGGGACAGAGGATGGCTTTGTGAGAGTGTGGGACGCAGAGAGCCACACCAAAGTGACCGAGTTCAAAGCACACAATAACTGGGTGTGTGCGATCGACGTGTCACCTGACAGGACGAGAATCGCGACTGGCTCGTGGTACGAGACAGCAAGTGTCTGGTCGCTTTCCACTGGCGAGCGACTGCTCGGTCCCTGGCGACACCCTGGCTGGGTGGTCGCAGCCAAGTTTTCGCCAGATGGGTCTCGCATCGCCACCGTCGCATGGACGGGAAGTATCCGCGTCTACGACGCAGAGGACGGTCGCGTGCTCGTCGACGTCTCAATCCGCCCCAACTCGCTCTTCAACCAATCCCTAGCATGGAGCTGCGATGGCAAGCAACTTTTCGTGCTGTCTGCCGCTGGCGAAATCAACTGTGTCGACGTGTCGACGGGCGCGACAGTTACAAAATGGTCAATTCACGACACAAAGAATCCCACTTGCATTGCCCTGCCAGCCGACGGGGCATTCGTCGCTGCCTCATTTCATCGATCTGTCATTTTCTGGGATGTCAAGACGCGGAACCAAATCAGGTCCGTGATAAAGCATACAACCATCGTCGAGTCCATGGCCATCTCATCAGCTCACGAACTTGTGCTCGGCGGAGGTAAACGCATCACACTGTGGAAACTCTCCGACATCCTTCCTTCACATTACATCACCAATGTAAGTGTATCTATACAAGAAACTTGTGTCAGGTAGTCGTCTAACTACAAGCCATTCCTGCGGGCAGCACACTGACGACGGGACGGTTCAGGACAGTTCAAGTACGCCAATCAAGGCTTATACGTCCACTTTATTTACTTAACGTTCACGTTATTAGATGGCAAAATTGCGCGCCTCGAGAAAGCCCTCCGACAACTTCAGGCTACCGTCCAGGAGAGCGAGGATATCATCCAGAAACTCCGCACGCAACTCAGTAAATCTCAGAGTACCATCCAGGAGCAGAATCTCGACATCCAACAACTCCACACGAGGCTTGCCGAGTCAAGACAGACAGCCGATCAGGAGAGGGACAGCCTCATCGAGCGACATCACGCAGAGCTCGCGGAATGGGAAGAGAAAGCCGATCGGGAAAGGGAGAACATCGCGCTGATCGTTCACGCACACGAGCAGAAACATCCCTGCGAAATCCTGTACGCCGAGGATCGCACAACAGAAGCATACACGTCGCTTTTGCAGTCTTCCATTTTCCTCACCGAGCAGGTTAGAGCCAACCAACTACTCACGAATTGGTTTGCTGGTAAGTTTTTGTTGCGTGCATTGAAGCGGAGAATTTCATTTCTACGATCAGAATTCACGAATCGGTGTGCATCGACACTGGAGGAAATGGGCGACGACGCAGTGAATACTGGAAAACCCCATGAAGCGCTGTCGGGGTATGCCACTCTCTTGTCCCTCAGCCCGTCGCCACCACACAGTGTGCTGGTGAAGTGGACGAGCGCGATGTTGATGCGCGGCTCAGTGAACGATGCGTTGCATGCCTCTGAAACAGTACGTTTCTCGAAATAGTCCGCACCTCGACACTTACATTCACTCCTTACAGTTCAAGCTTCCGAGGTTCACCATTCAACGGGTCATTTGTGACGCGTTAGAACGGGATGGTCGAATCGCCGAAGCGATCACCTGCATCAGACAAATTCAGAGTGAGCCAGACGCGGATGCGGGCATTCATAAGGAACGCATGCTATGGGCAGCTGGTGAGTGGTCACCAGAGCAATGAAGAACAGACCATGTGAACTTCCACCATAGACTTTCAACGACGATGTGCAAGGACGCTGGAGGGTCTCGTTGACGCCGCAATAAGATTGGCAAACTATGGTCAAGCTATTGATCATTTATCGACGATCTTGCCGCTCGACGGTGTGGACCGCGTGGGTATCTTCATTAAGCGGAGTAACACCCTAGCCATGACAGGATCGTGGACGGACGCGCTGAATGATGCGGATGAGGTATGAGTCGCGGGTTTTCACTGGCGCTAATCAGATCAACGGATTTCTCAGATTATCAAAATCGATTCATCCCTTTACCAGGGCTATGAACGGCGGCATGCAGCCCTAAACGGGTTGAACCGCTATGCGGAGGCGGTCGACGCTTTCTATACGATGCTCGTCAAACTCGACCAGTCACCTCATGAATACATCCGTAGTAAGTCATTCAAACTTGATTACATCAATTGCTGATCTCCATCCACAGGGCTCCGCAAGCAATATGTTGATGCCCGACCTATAATTCGCCACGTGATTCACGACATGGTCGACGGCATGCCTCGTGTTCTCATTGACACAAAGACCGGCCGAGCATACGACAGAAAATGGCTCACCACCTCATTTGAGAAGCTCCCGATCTGGGATGAACTCGTGTCTTCCATGACTACACACCTGGACAGGGCGCGGATAGAAAAGGAAGTGAGAGAGTTCTACCAATACCTGATGCTCTCGCACACATGGGAAGATGATGAATCCTTGCTGCAGAAGGTCAAGACTACTTCGGTCTACCAACTAGAGTCGTCTCACACGAACGACAAGTTGAAGATGTTTTGCTCGCTCGTAGACGAACTCGGGTTTCGGTGGGCTTGGGCAGATACGGCATGTGTCGACCAGGAAAATGAACGGGTGTTGCATGAGTCGCTGGTCGCCATGTTTACATGGTATCGTGGCTCTTCCCTGACACTCGCCTACCTTCGCGATGTCGATGCCGAGTCCGAAGAGCTAGAGGGTCTTCGGAGAAGCATCTGGAATACGCGAGGATGGACCTACCAGGAATACGTTGCCGCCAAGAAGGTTCGGTTTTATACCAAGGACTGGAAGCCCTACCTCGGATTGGAGTTAGACAACCACAAGGAATCGGCAGATATCATTCTGGAGATGCAGCAGGCGACGGGTGTTTCTGCGCAAGATATGGCAGTGATCAAACCAGGCCTCGACAGAGTACGGGAGAAACTTTATGTGGCTTCGATGCGTCAGACGAAGCGCCCGGAAGATGTTGCATATTCGCTACTCGGCATTTTCAATGTTGCCATGCCAGTCATTTACGGTGAAGGACGTGACCGTGCAGTTGGTCGTCTCCTGGAAAATGTTCTGACGGGCTCTGGGGATATGACGGTTCTCGCTTGGACCGGGCGCGTCGGGAGTTACAACAGTTGCCTCCCTCATGACCTGACAGTGTACAACGAGCTCATCCCATCTCACATTCCGGGACCAATTGAGACCGAGGAGATGGATGGTATTGTCAGGGCACTCCGCTCATCTTTTCCCGACCTCTCCGCCACCACGATGTTGTATTCTCAGCTGAAGGCACTTCCATCAGCAACTCTCACTTTTCGTCGACTTCAACTCTCTGGGATTCTCTCGTTCATCACGAAGCTCGTCTGCACCTCGGGCCCGGACCCGGTGACGAATGTCTGTGTCTATCATGGGACGACGTCATTATTTGGAGATGTAGAGATCCGAACGGCACAGGACCTGACTGAGAAGTATCTTTGCCTAATCCATCCATGGATCCGCCTCCTCCTCGAGCAAGAGTTTGCGTTTTCCCATCAGACAGACATGGTCGACCGGGAGACACAAACACTTCAGCTGGTCGCTCGTCTGCGGCAACCGTTCGGCGCGCTATTGCTCGAGCGGGTGTCGCACGTCCGGTATAGGCGGATTGCGGCAGATGGTTTGATCATGGTGCAGATTCGCGAGGAGGTATCGTTGGACGAGTTGATGAAGAGCGTTGACACGGTCGAGATTCAATAGGCATGGATTTCTGTACCATTATGACAAATCGCAGTCGTATGCATACATCTTACTGTCTGAACTTTCTTACTGATAATCGTACCCTGACTGACGCCGCGTATCTATCTAACAATCACAGACATCTGTCCCGCTCCTTGGTATCCGTTGGGCACAGCCATGTGCCATGCTGTCACGTGCAGATGGGCGCAACGATCTGTCCTCTCGGCGAAAGATTCCAACAACTACGAGACGGGTCATGTATTACTACGACTGTGCGTCTTCACGTCATCTTTCTTTTTGCTTTCTGCGAGCAGTCACAAGTAGGAGATTCATCGGTGAGTGCACATATGACCTTGGCCATCTTGAGCCCCCACTGAATATGCGACCTTGTCTTTTCTGTGACTCATGGTCCACCGTGTTGCCTCCCACTCAGCCGTTCACTGATGCGTTCTTCTCTGCAGCGTCCCACTGAGCACGCATGCCATGAGTCAATCCGCCTTCCACACCGACGAGTATATCCATTTCCCGCTTTGCGTGATGCTCCGAGACGGCAGAGGAGTTGACATACATTATTTCGCGATATAAGCTGCCTATCTGACCGTTGTGCGTGGCTTGCTGATCATCCCCAGATAACTTTGGTACTCAACGCTCCGATCAACACCTACGCGAAACATCTGACAATATCACCATGTACGACTGCACGCACCTTCGGCCTAATTTTTTTTCACATCTACACCATCACGGAAACGAGCAGAATTTCTGTATGCCTCGGACTCGTGGTTGACGAGGAAGTGTCACTGGAGAATGCAGACTGCACCAAAAGAAATGAGGACAACGTGGAGCGGCAGTTGAACCTACGACCCAGGTGGTCGATGATCGCGCCGTCGTGCCTGAAAGCGCCACGTCCGTTGCCTGTCGAGAAAGAGAGTTGAAGGTCCATCACAAACGACGATGCTGAGGTGGGGCTCATAGTAGAAGCTGACTTGAGCTAATGAACATGATGTCGGATTATGGTGGACTGGCACATTATGTTTCGATTCCGTAGTAATAACTACCATACAGAATGTTGATGCGATGAGCATGCTAGACATGAAACTCATTCTTTTCTTTCTTCTCCTGGTTAGAATGAGCACTGTTGAACGTGCTAGCCAATTTCTACAAGTTTGCTTACCATCTGGTTCGGCATACATTCTGCGCAACTATACCTCATACTTTGTGCCTGCAAAGCGATGAAGTGATCTTGGCCATTGTATACGTTATCTGCAATCTATATTGTTGTGATGACAGAGTAGAACCTCACTTATCTTCATCCTCGACCTAATCCTGCTCATCCTGATTCGCCTCATCTCTAGATTTCGGATTTACGATGGCCATCTGGACGCAGGTGACGATACTGATCTGTACCACTCGAATGGATCGCCTCGTGAAACATCCCCGTCGTCGTTCACAAGCCATACGTTTTCGAAACGACTCAATGTGATTGGACCTAAATGGCCGTAAATATGAAATCAGGAACAACTTCATAGGCCGACACGCACGTCCAGTCTGAGAAATGGTGAGCTTGGTCACCCAACCCAAATCCTTACACTGCGCGGGAAGGGATGAGTTAAGATCCTCTATCAGTCGCCGACGAACGCTGTCTGTGCAGAGGACAAGCGCCCAGGGTATTGTAGCTGTGTGATGGATGATGATAAGAGGACACGTGTGAGAGGTTAAGGGTTCACCACGAGAAACAAGCACACATCTCTCTTTTCCTTCGCTCTTTTACCCTGCCAACTATGTTTGTGATAACAGGGTGGCGGCCACAAAATCGTGAGTACAACCGTGGGCGAGATGACTGGGACGACATTGATGGAGACCAAGAATTGA
Organism: Pulveroboletus cf. aberrans; assembly: GCA_038094155.1. NCBI lineage: Eukaryota > Fungi > Basidiomycota > Agaricomycetes > Boletales > Boletaceae > Pulveroboletus > Pulveroboletus cf. aberrans. The sequence goes on from JBBPTO010002568.1 coordinate 8,921, forward strand.
GTGATGACCGTGCCTCCTCGAGTCAAGTTCAGCAAGAAGCAAAACCGATCGAAATCATCACTAAAGAGGACGTGCGTTCAGTAGCATTCTTCGGAGATGGGAAGCACTTCGTGAGCGGTGACTGCGCCAACAAGATTCGACGATGGCAAGCAGATAACAGGAGGGAAGTGGGGACGCCGATGAACACAGGAAGCCCCGTCAACAACATTGCCGTGTCACGGGACGGCAGGTTGGTGGTGAGTGGGACAAGCGATGGCATTGTGAGAGTCTGGAACGCGGAGAGCCACACCAAAGTGACCGAGTTCAGTGCACACAATGCTTGGGTGTATGCGATCGATATGTCACCTGACGGGACGAGAATCGCAACTGGCTCAGGGGACAGGACAGCAAATGTCTGGTCGCTTTCCACTGGCGAGCGACTGCTCGGTCCCTGGCAACACGATTACTCGGTGGTCGCAGCCAAGTTTTCGCCAGATGGGTCTCGTGTCGCCACCGCCGCCTGGGCAACAAGTGGACCCATTCGCGTTTACGACGCAGAGGACGGTCGCGTGCTTGTCGACGTCTCAATCAAACCCAACTCGCCCTACAACCAGTCCCTCTCATGGAGCTGCGATAGCAAGCAACTTTTCATCCTGTCTGCCGCTGGCGAAGTCGACCGTGTGGAAGTGTTGACGGGCGTGACAGTTACAAAATGGTCAATTCACAAAGCAAAGTATCGGTATCCCGCCTGCATCGCCCTGTCCGCTGACGGGGCATTCGTCGCTGCATCATCTGATCAGTCCATTTCTTTCTGGGATGTCCAGACGCACAGTCAAATCGGTTCGGTGATCACGCATACAGCCGAAATCTACTCCATGGCCATCTCATCAACTCACGGACTTGTGCTCGGCGGAGGCAAAAGCATCACACTGTGGAAACTCTCCGACATCCTTCCTTCCCAATACATCACCAATGTAAGTCCACCCACACCACAGATTCCAGTCAGGCTATTGACTCACTACATGCCATTCCCGTTAGCAGCGCGCGAACAAACGGGTTCAAGAGAGTTCGAGTATGCCAATTTAGGCCTATCCGTCCACTCCGTTTACCACATGTTTACTAGGCGGTAAAACCGAATGCGTCGGGAGATCCACTCAAGAACAAGGTCAAGAGCTAGCTGTGTCTCAACCCGAGGCTGAACGAGGCCAAGATGAACTCGATGCAACCATCGAGTCCCCTCCTGTCGAACCGGAGGAGAGTGCAATGTCCCACGGACCAACTCCTCGTTCTCCATTTATGTCCACGTTCTTCAGATGGTAAAATCGCGCGCCTCGAAAAGGCCATTAGACAACTTCAGATGACCATCCAGGAGAGGGATCTCGACATCCAGCAACTTCACAAGAAACTCGCTGAGTCAAAAGAGAGAGCCGATCGGGAAAAGGAGAACATTATACAAATCG
>JBBPTO010002569.1:0-10356 GCA_038094155.1 Pulveroboletus cf. aberrans
AGTTATTCTGAATATACAATTCAATATGTTGTAAACTATTTCCTTTTCCTTTTTCCATGGTGGAACTTATTTATGGCTATGTCTAAACTAAGTTGTCCAGGCATATCTGAGGTGTAAATCACAAAATAGGCTTTTTTCTAGAACCTTTTTTTTGAGTCACATGAAGTATTACAACACTTTGGTAATTGGTACTACTAAATACAGTATCCCATGTGTAGTTACTGTCACATGAACACACAGTCAGGGCAAGCGGCAGTAGTGGCGGTTAGCTTTCATAATGCACAGCCGCCTTTTTCCTTGCTGGTTCATGTTTTAGATATAGTATCAATATCCCTCCAATGATGGAACTTGTGCTGGACCCCACACATCTGTGTGTGTATATTCACCCAGTGAGGTCTCTCATGGTTCGATTGCTTTTGAGACTGATTCTCGAGTCTGTTTGGCCTGAATGCAGGCTTCACATTCAAAGTTGTCTGGACTATTTTCCACCACTTTGAAGCCCTTTGCTAATTGTTTGTTGTATAATTTGTTTAATCCATTGATGCTAATGTGGGTGAGGTGTCTGTGCCACTCTTCCCATGTATATTTAGTTTTCATTTTCATGAGGATCCCTGAGAAATCTTCATTTCCAGGTTTTGTATCCACATCAAGATAGTATAGATGGTTATTTAGGTATCCCCTAGTTAATAAACCACCCAAATGGTTCTATATTTTAATGCAACCATTTGCACATGTTGAATGTCCCCCAGCCTTGTCAACATGGCCGAGTGACAATAAGTTATAATGTGCATTGGGAACATATAATACATTTTTTAGTTCGATGCATGTATTTTTGTTATCTGCTCAATTAATTAATATAATATTTCCTTGGCTGTATGCCAGGCTATTTGTGTTGTTAATTCTCTCAATGCTTTTCTGTTCCAGGGGTTTGTAGTTTATAAATGCATCACGATCAGCACATATATGTGCAGTCACACCTGAGTCTGCAACCCATAAATAAGCAGAAAATTCATCCTCGTTGGCTGATTCATTTGGGCTGTCTACTTTTACATTGGTAGTGAACACATGCTCAATCCCTTCCATCTCACTTTCAGTGTTCTCCAATGTCAGGTTTGCCTGAGCTTTCCCTTTTTGTTGGGAGCTTCTTTCAACTTGATCCCATGGGTTAAACTGTCTCTTGCTTCTATTCAAGGGGTTGTGCCAGCAGTCTGTATCTCTGTGGCCGAATTTGTTGCAAACACTGCACTTTGGTTTCCCTTTATGGTGGCATTGCGATGTGGTGTGATTGGTGCAGCTGCATATGGCACAAGGGCCATTATATTTGGATTGGGCTATTAACAATCCCATTTTAGTGAGATAAACAAACTCACTCATTACCCCTTTTTCTTGGTGGTGGTTGTACTCATCAGTCAGCACAAAGACAAGTTCAGCAATGGTCATGCTTTGTGCCTGCTGAATTCCATGCATGCTATCTTGATAGCCCAAGTATGATGTCATATAAGCTTCCCAACTGTGTGAGAGTGAAGCGACCAGAATAGCTTTGAATTCCATGTCATCAATCTTATAATCTGTGAGTGCGAGTCTTTTTCATAAGAGCCACATCTGTTTACAGTGTTCTGGGATGATGGCATCCTTGTGTGCTTGTGCACTATATAGTGCACATTTGCTGGACAAAATTGATTGTTGTCCATGTGGTTCGTGTGTGGTGTGTAGAGCCCCCCACATCTCTGCAGCCGTGGTGCACTCCATGATATGGATGACTTGTTTATCCTTTATTGAGGTTGTAATTAACTCTTGGGTGAGGGTGTCCTTGTTCTTCCACTCAGCCATGGCCACTGGATCTTGCAGACACATCAACGTACCCATTGTGATCTCGAAGGCATCTTTTCACCTCAAGACCACACTGATCCTTATTTTCCAGGCAAGCCAGTTGTCATCACAGAGTTTCTCTATCTTAGGGGGTGATGTTGAAGCCCCTAAAACATTGGTAGTTGCACTGATGATGGTGGCTTGTGGTGCTGCGATGGCAGTACCGATGGGTGTGATTGTAGAATTCACCAGCATGCCCTGGCAAAGTGCTGCCAGGTGGCAGTGGGATAGGTGGTGGTGCTGTGTTTGGTGGTGGAGGTCCTTGAGTGGACATGATAAAGTAGAAAAGCAAGTAATGTGAATATTTGTGTGATAGACGAGTGTGTGATGATTTGCATGATAAGTGGCTTAGAGCGCAGGGCTCATAACCTCTTAAGTTTTGGACAGATGGTGGGTGAATGATAGACTGTTCGTTAGTTCCCCTATTCTACTTATCATCTAATATACAATAGTATTCTATTGCTTATGTGGACTGTATAGTTTTACTAAGCTCAGCTTGTCGCTGGCTTGATACCCAACAACCAGGAATGGATGGTGGAATGGAACAGGCCATGGAATGACTCAAAATGAGTCAAGACATGACCAGTAGCTGGAGGCAAGCCAAGTCAGCACAAATGCAACAAGCACCCCACAGCGCACACACCTGGACTGCCAATGCCACCTCACAAGCACCCTAGATGATGTACCAAGCACCCAAACCCACTGCTCTGACAAGGATGACTGAAAATGAGATCTAGAAATGTCAGTTGAGCAAGGATGACTCACTAAACAATGCAGTCATGTGAAGACCAAATTGGGTAGGTTGAACAGGTTGGATACAGATTGGAAACCATGACCATATATTTTCCAGGCGTGATACACAATGATGCCAGAACCTGTTGATATTCTGTGAATCAAACACTAGGTCCTGTGCTCTGTTAATACAGGCAGACCGTAGCGGTAATACACTATTCATGTTACTAAAGACTTTGGCTGAACATTAAGGCTTGACTGTTGCATCAGTCAAACTTAATTAAAGTGTAATCTTAATTACACTTCAGGATCAACCATATGACGATCTAGATGCAGTCTTTATGACTCAGCTATGATGTCATTGGTCTGGAGCTTTCTTAGCTCCACAACAGCTGTGTTGGATCGACCTAGATCCAACTCCATCTATTTCAAATAAGTGGAGCAGCATGACTGATCCTATGATGTCATTCTGACATCATCAACCTTATTTCAGTTACATCGTACACAAATACATACATGTTCCTAGATGTATTTAAAGGTGATAGGCACCATGATGTAATTAATAATGAGATTCATTTCCCCTCGAGATCAAGCTTCTAAGAAGCTCTACAAGGGTTGATTTCATCAATCTCAACTAACCCTAACTTGGTCACAAGAACTTTTGTCTCTATCTTGGTGAGCATCCTCAACTCACCTCTCTCTTCTCTGCCCTGTGCAACAGGAGTACCCTTGTACCCTCCTGTTAGAACCAATTGAGTTGACTGCATTCCACAGACTTGGTGCAGTGCTGAGTCATGACTTACCAAATTGGGCAACCTCAAAGTCAATTTTATGAATGCTGATACATTCATTTTTGTCAGAACATTTACAAAGAATCATTCCTTTGATTTGGTTTCATCTTACATCTGCTGAGTGCTACTCAAGCAAACACTACTTTGTGTTTGAGGGGTATTAAAAATATCCAAGTTGTAGACAATAATGGTGTGGTGTGATCATGACAGTGATGTGACACCAATGCCAACAATGATGGTGGTATGACACAATCACAGTGCAACAGGATACAAAAATACAGTATTGTATATAGACCTTTATTGGAAATTTTGCAACTACTATTGTCTTTACATACCAGTTAACATGTTGCCTTTGACATGTTGTCCTGCCTGAGTTTCCAAGGAAGGTTTCTGCTGATACCAGTTGGTGCTTACCGAGTGTGTGGCATAAGTGAAATACATTTTTTTCTATACTACGATCATTGGAGCTGTTGTGAAGTTGCTACAGTGAATTGTACAGTGGGCTGGAGCACATATGTAGTATACTCCTGTACTGCTCGATTACAGAGGTGTGTACAAGGGCCATCTGACCATCTGGCTGGGCATAATTACAGTGGGAATCAGAGACTTGGCAACTCTGGCATCACTATGATTACTATCCCCTACCTCCATTCAGCACCTACCACCAAACTGGCACTTAATCAAACACACACCATTCTTCCATATTTACCTTGCCCATCATAGTTATTGCACTATACCTACATGCTCCAAGTTGAATGAATGAAAATAACTGTGTAGTTCTTGAGATCACAAAGTGAGCTGTTGTCATAATGGGCATCACTCGCTGACCATATGCCGAAGTGGAGCCTGAAACATGGTCAGAATGTGCTGCACATAGTGATGTGCAAAGCCTGGCCTGAATCCCTGGTCCAGGCCAAGCCAAGCCAGTTTAGGCTGGGCTGAGCCAGGCCTTCTAGCATGTCTTCATGGGGCCCAAGGCCCAGCTTGGACACTTGGCAAGCCCAGGGCTGTGTCCTGGGCCATGGCTCTGCAGGCTGCAAGTTGCTTGTGGTCAAACACAAACACAAATGTGACCCCTCAATCACACTTGTGTTTGTGTTCATCATCACACCATGGTCTCAGTTGCAACCGCCCTGTGAAGGTACCATATTGCATTGGCCGTCCTTCAGGTTGCTGTCGTGTCATGGTGCAGGTATTGTGGCTGGGACTGCTTTGTTGCCATTGTGGGGGGTGTACATGTGAGGGGTGAGGTGCGAGGGCATGGCATGTGCATGGCATGGGCATGAGAGGAGAGGGAAGAGGAGCATGGTGTGTGCATGAGGTGCAAGGTGTGCGTGTGGGGCACAAGGGGCATGGAGTCTCCGCCTTCATTTGTGAGGGTGTTGCATACACATGAGGCATGAGGGGTGAGTGGCATGGCATATGCATGAGGTGTGAGGTGAGGTGTGTGGTATGTGCATGAGGTGGGAGGGATAAGATGTGCACATGAGGGGTGAAGGCCTGGGCATGGCATTGTTGCTGTAGCCACAGCAGCTGTCCCATCTGGCAGTGTCATTGTGGTGTCACTGCCATGTTGACACCCCTGTTGTGCCAGTGGTCATCCCAGTTGTCATGTTGCCATCATGGTGATCATGCTGGTCATCGCTCTGCTGCCATCCCATCACCAACATTGTCATGTTGGCTGTCCTTGCAGTCGCTGTCATGTTGTCAACGTCACCATGTCATGGTGTGGGTGCCAGGGCCATGACAGAGTCGTCGACATTGCCACATTGCCATCATTTCTTTGGCCGTGACTGCCTGGTGGTGCTGGTGACCATCATGTCGCCATCATTGCATTGCCACCGTGCTGCTACCATCATGCTGGTGGTCATCCCAGCTGTAGTGTGTGGGGGAACACTGTGGGGTCATGAGGGGACACGATGGCACAGATAGGTCATGGGAACAACAGGGGGATAGGTGAGACATTGAGACATCCAATCATAGGTGGGCCGCGGCTTAAGCTGGAGCTGGGCTGGGCCAAGCCAGAGCTCTGGTGGGCAGCCTGGCTTTCAATTTTCATAAGCCAGAGCTGACCAAAGCTGGGCTGTGCACAACACTAGCCACATGGTAACTTCAAACTACATCAAGAACATCTTCTGCTTCAAGCATTGGGCGAGTTTGATTTTCGCTGGAAAGACTCCATGGTGCACAGTGTGGAGCAGCTTCTTGCTCATCCTCACCAGGATTCTGTGCATCTATCTTGCCAAGAGTGAGTCTCACTGGTGCACATTCTTGGCTTGAGAAAAAATTCACATCCACCTTGGTTCATTTTGCACCCCAGGTTAGTTCTTCTTGTGCCAGATTCCATATTCAGCAATCCTTTCAACAACTGATCAACCTGCTCATTGCACACAACAGCAAACACAAATTACTCTTTATAACTGATGGTGCTACTGCCATGGCAATGGCGATGATGCACAGCATTGTCATTGTTGATGAGACCAACCTCACCTCCCCATAGTGTTTCTACCATCACCCCCACCCCTGTCCATTTGCCCCAGTACATCTGTTCATTCCCAATTGAACACCCTGCATGCTCCCAGGTTCTGATGACAATGAGGTGATGACAGCATGATAGCTGCACTCTTGACTGTGTGACTACCACTTGGACACTGAGATGGACAACAACAACAACAACAACACAACAGCTTGGTAGTAGGGCAATGACTCAAATCATGTTGATGATGTGGCCCTGACTGTGAAGGTGAGATGGGTGAGCAATGATGACAACAGTGGCACCACTGCTGCCACTGCAATTGTAATCGATGTGTTGGAAATTTGTAATGGGACAACTGTTACAATTCACTTCAGACTACACTTTTTCCTTGACTCACTTACATATGCATGGGTATAAGTCCCAACTTGGACGTTCATTTCTTTTCATCACTGACTATGATACCATGACTCACCATCCATTTCCATTGCATTCTATGTGATTCTACTTCACTTGCTTTGTCAGCAATTCCTTCCTTCATATTCCTTCACATTCTATGCCTACCCTGAATACCTTTACATATATAAACCCACATCATCACATTTATGCTTCTCAGTCTAGTCTTACCATTCCCTACCTCATGTCCTCTAGTACAACTGCTGGAATACATCAGTGTTTCCACTCCACGATACAGGCCTAAGGGTAGCCTTAATATCTCCTTGCTCTTTGTCGCTTCAAACCACCCTTAAGTGGGAAGTCTCTATCGTCAGCCTCGCCTAGAGGCCTCCTCTGTCACCACCATTAACTCAGAAGTACCTTGTCGTCTGTTCTCAATCATAGGCAGACTCTTTGTCCACGTTAACTTGGAAGTACTTTGGCTGCCGTTAGCTCAGTAGCAACCCTTGTTGCCAAACCTTGCTAGTAGGTAGGCTCCTTGTAGACATCTTGCAATCATCAAGCTCCATCACCTCTTTGTCCACGGTTAAGTCTGAAGACCCAATGGTTCTACATCTGCCCTCACCAAGGTCAGCTGTAACAACAACCATCCAAGTCGTCATGGGCCTGGGTTGCTGTTCTGTTTGTTGTATCTGGCCACCATTGGACTCAAAAATGTAGTTCACACTAATAATATCAACTTCGTCAGTTGGGATTGTTGTGTAATTATCCTAATGCTCTCCTGCTTGTGCACAAAGATAAAGTGCTCGTGATAATTTGGATTGATCGAAAGGCCAGCCACACAATGCATTACCATAAGATGGGCCTGATGTCAGACAAGCAGTCTGTGATTCTCCAATGGAAAGCAGTTGGCATTCACAAGTCAGATACAATGCGAATAGTGAGGTGTAGTATTTGATAAGTTGGATTCATGGTAGACAGATGTTAGAACTTAGACTGTCTATGACTTGCCCTCATTAGGCGGATTGGTCATCACTCACATGGCTTGAATGGGGTCTGAATCCAACAGTGTGTGACAAGCCATGACACTCCTTCCAATTTTGGGGTGCCAGTTTGGGGTAGGGGATAGTATAATAATGCAAACTCCAGAAATATCACTCTGGGAATACAATTGGTAAACCATGATGGTGTGCTATAGGCAAAATGACTCACTGTTTCTCCACTGAGATAGCGACCAAGCAGCTGAAAGTAATGTGTGTCATGATTTGCAGTATGTACACAGATTCAGTGACCCAGATATTTTGCAGTTTCATTGTGATGGTGTTGAAATTTTGTGTCACACTGTGGTTCTCACCAGTCTTTGAAAGTCAGACACACTTCGACAAGCCAACAGCCCAACAACCCTTCAACAAGTAATGAAGTCTAGGGCTGATTCTCCACTCACTTATTATGATCCAGGATCACCCTGCCACTGTACCCCAACTCTCTCCTTCTTGCACCTCTGTCAGTTCAGAGAGTTCATCATCCCTGTCCAGTTCAAAGAATGGCAACATAATCATTGAACCACACTCACCCAGCTCCAAGTTCCCTGGCAACCACAGATGACCACATATCAGAAGAATGTTGTCCAATTTGGACACACTTGCTTATCATCCACAACACTCCATCTCTTCATCTTATGAACTCCCTTGCATACAGGGACCCCACACCACCCAACCCAGAACCTGTACCTCTTCCAAACAACATTTTCAGCCTTACATGCCAAGAACTGGGCACACTCCTGCTGTGTTACTGTATACAGTGCAATCCCTTGGATTTGTATCCCCCACAGACCTGACTCTTGATGAAGTGTATGAGGCAAGTACAAACCAGGTTTGACTGATCTAATATCTTATATACTATGATAGAATAAGGACACCTTTATTGGCACCTTGTCTGCCATGCCTGAAACTGTACTGCTGAAGGTTCTTGACACAAAGCGGGCCGATAATGCTTGTATTGCAGAATGGCTGGCCCTCGCCACAGCTGAAATCGAATCCTCTGAGCAGCACACAGCCTTCTTGACCGAATTGCATGAACAACACAGGGGAGACCTCACTCTTAATCTAGAATACCTTAACATCCTCAATTATGTGGTCAGAGAGTGAGGGATCGAGGACAAAGTTAGCCAGTACTAGTACAACCTGGACTCTAGGAGGTAATTTCAACTGGGATTCGATTGCTATGACTACTACATTCATTTCGTGTACCCTGTACCCACCGAATGAGTCTTGTTCCTTGTCCCATTGCCCATTGCCCATTATCCTCATTCCTTCACTTTTGCACTCACTTTTACAAGTGTGAGACTGGTAGGTAGTCTGGAATTAGGCTAGTAGTGGCTCGCCTTCACCACCACATGCTCTTCATTGATAAGTTCACTAGCACCAGCAGGTTGTTCCAACTCGTAAGATTTTAACCATGGAACACTACATGCACTGCATTGTGAGATAGAGCATTATCATGGTCAGTCACCTTGAACTACGCAGTAGTAAGCGCTTACATAAGCTCACATTGAACGATGCAACCATTCAATTTTGTAATGGCATTGTCAAAGGAACCGTCTTGAAAGATGTATGCTGAGAATACCATGCCACCGACATAGCAATAGTATTGGTAGAACAAGCTGAGGGTGATCAACATACAGGTCTTTTCCACTGGCATATTGCCTAACCTTTCTTATGAAGCTATTCTCACTATATAGGAAATCCAAGAATAACTAGCAGCATCATAACTGCCCAACCCTGAGCCACCCTTCCAGGCATGAGTGACACCATGACATGGCAAATGGCTGTGCAATAAGGCCAGTAAGAACTCTTTGTTTCACTCAGCTTCTGTTCTGATGTCACTGCCAACTAACCAGCAATAGTGCCACTCATGTGGTTACTGTGGCAAGCTGTTTCTGATAGCAGAAAGCATCCACAGGCATGTGGCACAATCCCACACATGTCGCCCTTGGTGAAAAGCACAGATCTTGCATGCAGGTCCACCTACTGTTCAATATGAACCAGACAGGAATATGGTTGGAGAGGTCCAATTTGGCCACTTACCAGATCGAGATGAAGCCCTCATGCATGCAGATCTGGGTGTTGAAGAAGAGGTGATGGAAATGTTGAAGGACGACAATGGGGCTGGCCTGCAAGCCGACTTCAACTCATGCAAGCAATTCATTGAAAATTTTACCTCTAATTGTGTTGGGAATGTTCTCAGCACCATGGAAACTGCCTTTGAACAGATGAAGGCATTCCAGGAAATGTTGGGAGGCGGTCCTTATGCACCATTTGCTGATCAGGATGAGTGGCAACTTGCAGAATGGTTGTTACACAACGTTAACCAGCAGGCAACTGATGAATTTCTCAAATTACCCATAGTTCATATATGGGTCTAGAGTTCTAACTTGAGAAAGGTTGATGTGTTTGACAGATACAAGGTCGAACACAGCCAAGCTACTGAAGCAAGCACACCTTCATGAAACTGGTTGACAAGCTTCCAACAGGACCCAAGTGGACTTGTGAACATGTGCATGTTAGTGGCAATCTTGAGCCTAGCAAAGATTTCCCAGCCAGTGAAGATGAAGATTAGCTCATGGAAGAACTTGAGCTGTGGTTGTGGGTCCCTGTCACTTGCATCAGGGAGCTCATTGGAAACCCTGCATTCAATGGAAATATAGCATACACACCAGAAAGGCACTATGATGATAATGAAGGACAGACTCAGCACTATGATGAGATGTGGATGGGGGAGTGGTGGTGGTCAATGCAAGTGAGTTATTCAAGATCATGACACACACACCTGATATGTATGCTAGGAATGAATGCCAACTGGCGCAACCATCATGCCAGTTATCCTGGCTTCTGACAAAACAGAATTGTCTCATTTCAAAGATGACAAGACAGCCTGGCCAGTGTATCTTATGGTAGGCAACCTCTCAAAGAAAGTTCATCACGAGCCTTCACATCACACATTGGTCCTACTGGGATACTTGCCAGTGTCCAAGGTAGCCTTATTCAAAGACAATTCCATTGCTAGACACCAGTTGTTCCATTACTGCATGAGAGA
>JBBPTO010002570.1:0-10353 GCA_038094155.1 Pulveroboletus cf. aberrans
GTGAAATAAAAAAAGGGGATGTGTGTTTTAACAAAATGGACATGTTTTGGATGTTAAGAAATTGCCAGTAGCATGTCCGCTTTCAGTGCTTACACAATATACCCAAAGTGTCACACATTTATGCATTATATAGTGTATGTATCTGACAAAATGTGTGCATTATAGATATCCAGACTCTGTGTTGCACATCTTTGGATGTTGCTGTGATTGCTCTGATGAATGGGTGTGTATTTAATAATGGTAAATATACTGGTGGGTATGCTAGGTATGGAGGTGTGAGAGGGATGGGTGAGAGTGTGTAGCACTTTCTGGCCCAGGACAGAGATCGACCTGCTGGGGTGTGAGCTGCGGTCCCTGTGTGTAGGAGTGTACAGCAACACTTGCAGTAAAGCAGTGTGCCCAGGAGGTAGGAGGCGAATAGGAATTACTGGTGTCATTGTCAGATTGGAGGCATGGTGTAGTGGAGGAAGGCCTCATGGACTGCTGAGGTGGCTTGCATGTAGGGTGCAAGGATCTGCATGTGTTTTTGGAGGTAGACAAGGAAGGTGTCACTGGCCCAGTGTCCTTTGATTTTGATGACATTGAAGGGCATGTTGTGGAGTAGGTACTTGAGGGTGGAGCCGATGCGTATGCCATGTCCTTGGAGGGGGAGAAGTCTGGCAGCATGTATGGCAGTGTCAAGGGTGCAAAGGAAGATGGTGTGGGTGAGGGGGCGGTGGCTTTTCTTGTGGTGGTTTAAGGAGCCGTAGCTCCTTAGGTTCATATCTGGTCTATCCACTTCTGGTTGACTTTTCCTAGGTCATCTACAGTCTCTCTCAAGCATGCATTCAAGCTGCATACCATCCATGTCCTATCCATCATTGATCCAGTCCCAGTTCATCCACTATTGTATGTATCTGGTCTATCCGGGTCCAGTTTCCTCTCTTTTCTTGAAAGTACTTACCATTCTCCACCTGTTTGTATAACTGGTGAAAGACAAATAAAATGGGTGTTATGCCAACCACCTGACTAGTCCAAGGCAGACAAAAGGTAAATAAGGGTATGAGTGGTACTCGTCCCTAAAGGATTCCTAAAGGTTGTAAGGTGAGAAGGGGACAGGATCAGGCATTCCCTGCAAGTTTGAGAGAGATCCGGTGTGTATCTGGTAGGGATCTGGTGCATATCTGGTAGTGAGTGTTCACCAGATCGAAAGTACCTGGTCAAGGATGAGGTCCGAGAGTGAGGAGGACAATGAGGACGATGAAGACAGCGATGAGGGAAAACATTGCAGAGGTTCAGACTGGATCTGATGAGTTGAAAAAAGGTGTTCACAATTTTGGAGGGTACAAATTTTATAGTCAGGGCATTTCCCTTGACTTTTGACAGACAGCTAGTCTAGCTGTGACATAAGTACCCATAATTAAAGATAGTGTCCATCATCCCGTTATCAGTGGGGACAGATTACTGACAACCAAAAGAAGGAATATGACCACCACCACACCACATCCAGTTATACAAACGGGTGGGGAATGGTAAGTACTTCAAAGAAGAGAGAGGAAACTGGACCTGGATGGACCAGATACATACAATAGAGGGTGGACTGGGACCAGATCGACGACAGATGGGACACGGATGGTATGCAGCTTGAATGCATGCTTGAGAAAGACTGTAGACGACCTAGGAAAAGTCAACTGGATGTGGATAGACCAGATACAAACCTAAGGAGCTACGGCTCCTTACATCCAAGGGGGACTTTGCAACTGACTGTCTCCAGTCAGTCACGTGACCATGGGGGAGCAGAGTTTGAACAATAGTCAAGTTGCATTGGGCTCAGACATGACTTACCACAACACTCTCTTCTTCATTCACATCAACCACCATGTCCACAGCACCATCCCTTGACAACATCCTCACCCTTGGCCATGTCCCTGAAGAGGACAGCGCACACATCACTGCCGTCAATGCCCTTGGTTCTGCCCATGAGCAGGTGTGCGATGTCTTCAAGACGTTGCCGGATGACAACAAGTTCTTGTGGAAAGAGCAAGGGATGTGGATGACAGAATGGGAAACAGCATTGGTGAGTAACTCGTGCCTCTATGTTTCATTCATTTTGCTGACCTCTCCCACAGCTCCATCCCCAAGACTGCCTGTGCAAGGCAAAAGAAGTTGGGGCCAAGCCCTACATTGAGCCATGCATGGTCACGGCTGTGCAAGAAGCTGGCCTGCTCATTGAGCAGTGGAAGGCAGAGGCTGCAGCAGAGTGAGAGTGGGTGGAAGTGGAACAGGTGGCTGCAGCGAAGAAGGCAGGTGAAGAAGCAGTGGTAGCAGAGGTGGCAGTGGTGGCAGTAGAAGCAGCAGCCATGAAGCAGAAGCAGATAGTGGAGGCAGTGGCCATGGTCAAGGTACCACGGCAGAAGGTGAGTAGTGGACCTGTTGAGATGGAAGATGAACTGACCCATCTGTAGTGCAAGTGGTTGCCCAGGGCTGACGATGAGGATGAGAATGACAAGGACAATGCAGGGCTGTCGAAAAAGGTAGACAAAGCATGGGAGATCTGGCACACAATGCTGTGCACTGTGTGCATGAGGATGAAGGCAGTCTGTGCTGGACCAGAAGGGCAGATGTGCAATGTCTGCAAGAAACAGAAGGTGAAGTGTGAGAAGTTCCAAGGGCGGTGGCTGAAGAAGGAGGAAGAGGTGCCCAAGGGGAAGGGCAAAGCACTCACACCCAGTAAGTGCAAGTTTCTCGAGTCGGATAGCAACTAACACATCTGGTAGTGCACCTCAAGCGGCAGAAGATGCACCTGGATCCCATTCTGGTCGCAGATGACAACAATGACAACAATGAAGAGGAGGAGCCAGCCTCCTCATCACTGGCAGCTGGGAAGCGGCTTGCAACCAACCCAGGCCATGCCAGCACAAAGGAATGCCTCACCTACAAGGCTAAGTACCTGGAGGTGCAGCTTCTCAGTGCGTAGGCTTGGATGAAGGAGGTGAAGGCAGTAGTGGCAGAGATGGCAGATGAGATAAGCAGCTGGCAGAAGGATCTAGGGTGGATCCAATGGGACATAGATAGGTTGGATCCTGGTAGATAGTTTTCTTCTTCGTCTCTGTCCGTAGTGTCATATACAAGTCTCAATGCGAATATGCGTGTCCATGCCTGTCCATGTGATCTGACCAGTCCCTGAGTAAAGGAAACAATAAGGTAAGTAAAGGAAAAGAAAGAGGTCTGAGACAGGAGTGACAACACTGGGTTGCGAGCATCCACTCGACTTGTTTTCATTGGTCAGCTTCCATATCTATACCTTCATGGATGGAACCGGATTCCTGGTATCTGGTACCAGATCAATGCTGGATCAGTAGAAAAGGACAAGGAAAAGGAAGAGAAACATAGGTAAGTAGAGTTCAAGAGACGAGGGGGACTTTGCATGAGAGAGAAGATGGTATTCATAATGTATTATAGGAGTCCATTGTTTTTATTGTTTTATTGTTTTTTGTTTTTCTGTTGGCTTTTTGTTTATTTAGTATCATAAGAGAAAGTGAGATGTGTCTGAGAGAGAGCACCAGATGAAGAACCAGGATGAGACAGAGAGCACTGGATGAAGAACTGGGATGAAACAGAGATAGAGAAACAGGTATTGTATTTTGTCTTTGTTTTATTTTGTTTTTGGAAGAAGCTAGTCTTCATGGATTGCTCCTCCATCTTCCTCAACTTCATACTCCCCATCTTTCTCAGCTTCATATTCATCTAACTCACTATCATCCAATCTGGTCAGATCTGTAACTGGAATGGAGATCTTCATCCTTGGAAAGTAAGGCAGCAAGTGAAATGCTACATACCTCAACTTCAAGATGGCGCTGTCCAACTCGGCCAGTAAATATGATCTGCTGGTGGTCCTGTGAAGTATCACCATTGGTCCAAGATATCACGGCTTCGTTTTCCAGTTTAACTCTTTTTTGATCTGGAAGTTCCAGACCAGAACAAGATCACCAGGATGGTACTCATCAGCATGGATCCTGTTCTTGAATTGCACCTCAAATTGCTTCAAGGACATGAACCAGGACTGCAAGACTCACGTCCACATTGTGTTGATGTATTCCTGATGCTTTTGGAGCTGAGAAGCTTGCCAGGCAATCAGGGTGGTTCTAGAGATGAGGTCAGAAGCCAGAGCCAGCACGAGAAACATAGCTTTGGATAGATCAAAAGGAAAAAGCAGCTCAACACCATGTACCATAAAATATGGTGAGAGACCAGTGGATTTAAGAATTGTGATGCGCTCTGCCCAGAAAACAGAGTGAGCAGTCGAAGGCCAGTGAACCTCCCCTCCCAGGGTACTTTTGACAATGGCCTCCTGGACATTGTAGTGACACTGTTCAACCATGCCATTTGCCTGTGAGTTGTAGAGAGAGATCCGGATATGGTGTATGCCATACTGGTTGGCAAGAATATTGAGAGCCTGCACAAAGGGGGATCCATTGTCAGTAACTAACTCAGATATAGCGCCCCACTGGCACAGGATGCTTTCGAAAATGAAAGAGGCGATGGCGGATGTGTTCTCGGAACGTAGCATCTGCCATTCTGGGTATGCAGTGAGTGTGCACCAGGCCTGAACAATGTACTGGTATCCACTGGAACATGGCATCAACATAGTGTCAATGTAAACCTTGTAGAATAGACTGCCAATGGCAGGGATGGTAGGAGGGATATGCAATTTCTGCATTTGTCGAATTTGGCACTCATGACAAGTTTTCATGTACCACTTGACATTGTCTACCAACATGGGCCACCAGAACTGTAGAAGCAACCAGGTCCAGACCATGAAGACACCTTTGTGCCTGAGGCTATCATGAGCCTCCCAGATCAGTCCATAGTGGCACTCTGGTGGAACAACTAGTTGATGGTGGCTGTGTGGCTCACAACAGTACAGAGAGCTGTTGAGAAGGAAAAAGTGAGTCACCGAGTTGATAAAGGAAGTGTAGTTGGAATTGGATAGGTCTGGAAGACAGATGTGAGTGGTGAGGAACTTCTGGATAAGGGTAATGCAAGCCTCTTTGACAAGAGCCTTGGATGAATGAGGAATCTCTGGATCATCTGGTGAACCTTTTGTGACGAGGACAAACATGGATCAATGATCCAGTGGATGGCGGGTCAATGCCAGATGTCTAGAATGGTAAGGGGTGGAACCAGGTGAAGGTAGCCAGTCATTGAGAAGGACAACAGAAAATGAATAAGTTCAGTCAAGCCAGTCCTCATAGTTGTCATTCTCAGGCAGATTATCCTCAGATGGAAGACATCACGAGAGTCCATCTGTGGCAGTATGCCGTGATGCAGGAACATGGACAAGACAGAACGTGAAGAGAAGAATACCCCCAATCCACCAGTTGATGGTTGCATTGG
Source organism: Pulveroboletus cf. aberrans (assembly GCA_038094155.1). NCBI lineage: Eukaryota > Fungi > Basidiomycota > Agaricomycetes > Boletales > Boletaceae > Pulveroboletus > Pulveroboletus cf. aberrans. The sequence goes on from JBBPTO010002570.1 coordinate 5,377, forward strand.
ATTGCAAGTCAGGATTATTAATCATATCCTTGACATACTTCACGTCCATCTCAACCATCAGGTTGGTGACACCAAAATTGAAGATCTGTATGGCATGAAGCACACGGAAAAGCCTATAAAGCTCAAGTTTGGCCTGCGAATACCAGCTCTCAATGTCCGTTAGACTGATTGAGCCAAACTGGCTTGGATACCTTTTGCCATCCTTTCCTTTCTGGGACAGGAAGTATCCGACTATGATCAATGAAGTATTGACAGCCAGGATCACCTCATGGCCAGACTCATAGTCCAAGTGGCATAAGATGGGAGAGGTGCAGATCATGTCCTTGAGATGCTGCATTGCAATCTGCTGAGGCTCGCCCCATTTGAATGGAGTGTTTTTCTGGGTCAAGTTGACCAACAGACATGCAATACAGGTGAAATCATGAATGAAAATGTGGAGTACTCCACACACACCTAAGAATCTGTGGACCTGCATTAAGGTCTGGCATTCTGGGCAATCACAGATCATTTGGACCTTGTCTTCATGGGGGATGTGTCTGTCTGCCATACATTTGTGCCCAACAATCATAGCATCCAGTGCTGCTAGAACAAACTTTTTAGTGGATATGGTAGCACCAACATTTTGTAACTGCTGAAGTATGCGGTGAACAACTTGAAGATGCTCCCAGATGAAGCAGCAGATCCCTGGATTGTCAGGGATCATCTCGTATGATCTGTCCAGTTGCTGGTATTGGGTGGTGATGGATTTGACTGGCAGGTTATCGATGAAGGGATAAGTAAAACAAGGAATCTCATCCTGGAGGATAAAGGCCATATCTGCCTGGTATATCTGCATGGCATTAATGTAACCCATCGGAACAGTGGTAAGACAATGGGGACCCATAGGACTATTGAAAGTCATAAGGTCCCATGAATCCAGATGAAGCAGATGCTGATCATATCTGACGAACAAATCCATCATCCCATACACTGCGAATCCAGCGAAGGACTCTGTGAAGTGCTCAATGAACAGGGGTATGGAAGAGTCATGGATTATAATGGCATTCAGAGGCTGGAGGTCATGAATGAGGCAAAGCAACTTCTTGTCCTGTTTCAGGACACAGAACCAGTGGGACCAGTATGCGGCAGTCAATGGCTCATATATGCTGGACACAATTCGGTCCTTGATTATCTGGATAGCATCAGTCCACATACCTGGAGGAACAGGAATATTTCATAACACCCAAGGCATGGTCAGCAGTGATACACGACATCAGCACCTTCACTGATCTGGGTGGGGTATCATAGGAATCTTGACAGCAGGAAAATATCACTCGTCCAAGCAACCGCACTCAGTCAGTACCCAAGCAAAAGTGGTTTTGTGGTCCCGGACCAACCAACAAACAAGTTTGACCTCCTCGGGTCAAAGCCAGTTTGCCAGATCAAGATCCAGTTTGTCAGCCTGTTTCTGAGTGAAATGAAGTCCAGGAGAAAAGTCAGCAGGAATGATAGGCAAAGGTTTCAGACCAGTGGGAGGATCATCTGGGAGGGTCTGGGTGATCTGGAACTCCTCATCCATTGGTGTGATGACTGACTGGATCTTCTTTGCAACCAGTTTGTATGCCAAAGAATGAGAAATTGTATCATAGAAGTAAACAGAAGACAATGCAGAAACAATGTCCAGGTTAATGGCAGATTGCGTAGTGGACAGGAAGGAGTAATCCGGCGCAGGAGGGATAGGTCCAACAGAAAGTGGAGGCAGACATGTGAAATGACAGGAGGAAACATGCAGAATAGACGAATGAATGGAATTTCCCCAACCATGAGGTGGATCATCAATATCTAAAAACCCATCTTCAAAATGGATTGATGGCTGTTACATTGCAACCACTCTCAACAGTGTGGGCTACCTTTGGACCACGACCAGGTCAGCAGTGTATACTGCTTCCCACTATTTGGGTCACGCAGCATGATAGTCTGTGAACTGTTGGGGAAATCTTCTGTGTTAGTGCTCATTAAGCAATGGAAAGGACACCCAAGTAACAGGTCAAAATTGGCTTTTGCCAAGATCTGAACCTGCACCATGACATCACTGGCACTGAAATCCAACAAGAGGTTTTCAAGAACACCAATGGTAGAGTCCACATTGGTGTTTGTGGATGACAGCTTCATAAGATGGTCTGACTGGATGGGCAACCCGAGTTCTTCCCAAATCCTCTTTGGCATTGCAATGATCTCAGATCCTGAATCAAGGACGCCCAAAAGCACATGCAGAATCACCTACTTTGACCTCAATTGCTCACAGCGGAAGGTTATGATGCATGATGATGAGGCTGTCATCGTTGCAGAGGATCTGGTTGCCATATTCATGACTGACCACTGCCAGATCCTTCCTGGATAGTTCATGTACCTGTGCAATGTTAATGGAAGGGTTGGTAGTACGCTTCACCATAGTGAGATCTCAGAACTGTTTCCAAAACTCAGGTGAGACTGCAAACAGCTCCTTTACAGGAACCAGAATACTCAAGTCTAGCACCTGTTCCAGGACTCAATGAGGTGCAGCCTCATCCTCTAAAGGGAAAGAATACTTATACTGAGTGTTAGGGAATGTCTGGTTCCAGTATGGGGATGGATTGAAAGTTCCAGTGCCTGCACTGGACGCCTGAGGAGCTGGAACTGGATGCGTGATACAAGTAGAAGGATGATCTGGTTGCATCGACAGACTGCTCAATGTAGACAGAGTGGATGATGATGACAACTGCTGAAGTTTGGGAGAGAGGAGCTCCTCAGATACTGTAGCTGCACGAGGGTCAGGTCACTTGTGCAGCAGAACCTGGATGCCTTCGAAGTGAACTCTCTTTCCCTTATCCTTAGATGCTTTATCAGCTTGAAAGAAAGCCCAAGCCTGTGCTAGATAGAGTTGAAAATCCATATCCACTGAGATGGGAGCAGATCCTCGCTCCAAATCCTCTGCCAGGATGTAGGCAGATGAATCAATATCTAAAACAGCAGGGGTATCTGAGTAAGTAGCAGACAGGATACCGGTTGTGATATGAGCGCTAGCTGCTGCAGATGTCGAAGCCTGGGTAGGCTGGGAAGTCTTCATCACATGGTCTATCGCATCCTTGAGACATTGTCTGCCTGGTACTTGTGGAATCTCTGACCCATCCAGCAGGTAGAGCCTGCCCTCTGGACCTTGGATCATTTCCCTGGTCTGAAGATACTTCAAACAAATGGTGCAGGTCTGGATATAATGCCCAGGCTCAGGACAGAATTTGCACAACAGCGTGGTGTGAATGGCTGCATTTGACTTCACTTTCACAGCCGGAGGCGGGTTATAACTTTGAGGGAAGGATGGGGTCAAAGTATAGTGAGGCTGATGTGATGATTGGAAATGGGGAAGAATGCCGGACGTGTTAAGGGTAGAATGAAGCGCAGATCCAGACAGCAAGAATTTGGCTGCCACAACCACGTCTTTCATCAGATAAGGATCCTCTGAATGGTGATCTGGCTTGACTATAGCCAACTGCTGCTGGATGTGATCCTGCAGCAGCCTTGGGAATCCTGCTAGGAAGATCATGTTTTGCTCCACTTCTAAGAGCTTGTTGTTAGCAATCAATGCTGCTGCAACCTTACAGAACTTCCTGGCATACTCTCACAGGTCATCCTGGTTACACATTTGTTTCTTTTGGTAATCCTTTGCTAAGGATTGGATGTCAGCATGGCAGAAGTGGTTGATATTCTCGCATCCGGGATACAGCTTTTTAATGGCTGTCACAAATGCAACCCAATCTGCTGAGTTGGCAGTAGTCTCTGGGACCATTTCCCAAACCTCAGCTTTGTTGAGATCTGCATACTGGATCGCAGCCTTTATTTTACTGGTGTCATCAAGAGCCGCTTGATAACCAATTTGTTCGATATCCTCTAGATACTGGGGGAGTTGAGATGGCATCTTGCCATCAAACTTGGGCACATTTGGGGTACCTCAAAGAGGCATGTGGAAGGGTTGAGCTTGACCAGCCATTGGTATCGGATTCGGCTGGCGGATGAAGTTCTGTGGGTGGTTAATAACTGAATGTGGTATAGGAAGATGAGAAAAATCATCATGACAGAGAGATATATATGGAAGACTTGGTGATGAGCCAGATGAAGAAGGCTTGGATAAGGAATCAGATGACCTTCCGGCTTTGGAGGGATAACGAGTAGGGTCAAATAGAAAATCAAGAGACAAGAATGGGGATGAAGAGCGAGATGAATGAGGTGAAGTTGATTCTGAGACTGAGGTCAAGGGCGAAAGTGGAGCAAAAATCAATGAGTGGTTAGGGGAGGAAGTGGCATTACAAGCCGGGGTAGAATGAATAAATGCTCTGGGAACAAAAGGAGATGATGCAGGTGTGCTGAGTCATCAATGACAAGCCCTATCCAGTGTTACCAGAATCAGTAAATTCAAATCGGAAGATAGATCGAGACAATGAAAATCAGAAAGAATACCCTCAAGTTCCAAATGCTGGAGAGTAGGCCTGAGTGTCCTTCTCCACAACCTGGAATCCCTCATGGTGGGCTCCAGTTGAAAGACAAATAAAATGGATGTAATGCCAACCACCTGACTAGTCCAAGGTAGACAAAAGGTAAATAAGGGTATGAGTGGTACTCATCCCTAAAGGATTCCTAAAGGTTGTAAGGCAAGAAGAGGACAGGATCAGGCGTTCCCTGTGAGTTTGAGAGGGATCCGGCATGTATCCAGTAGGGATCTGGTGCATATCCGGTAGTGAGCGTTCACCAGATTGAAAGTACCTAGTCAAGGACGAGGTCCAAGTGCGAGGAGGACAATGAGGACGATGAAGACAGTGACGAGGGAAAATGTCGCAGAAGTTCAGACTGGATCTGATGAGTTGAAAAAAGGTGTTCACAATTTTGGAGGGTACAAATTTTATAGTCAGGGCATTTCCCTTGACTTTTGACAGACAGCTAGTCTAGCTGTGACATAAGTACCCATAA
>JBBPTO010002571.1:0-10353 GCA_038094155.1 Pulveroboletus cf. aberrans
AGTGTAGTCCTATGCAAGAAATAGGGGTGCAAGTGTAGTTCTCAACCCAGGGGATTGCAAAGAGAGGAAGGGAAAAAGAAGAGGACTGTAGGAATGGCTCACTAGACATCCACATAACACTGGAAAACAAGAGTCTGGCTTTCCCCCATTTGGTAGGGCTAGAAAACCAACCTTGGTTGCAGGACTTGAAGGGGACTTGTAGGGAAATGTAGGAAAAAGGCTAGGGAATCGGACTTAAAGGCTTAGGAGTGATGGTGGTGAACATATTTTTCAACCAGTCATTTGTGATCAAGCTCAAGCTTTGTATCAGCAGAACTTCTCTGCCAAACATGAATACATGATTCTCAACTCACTCAGTGACATTGAAGAGATACCTCAGGTCCACTGGTTTGAGAGAGAAGCCAATTACAACAGCTTAGTCCTCAATCTACTTGGCCCCTAGTTGCATGAGCTAATCAATCAACATAAGAGCTTTTACATTCATGCTGTCTGGCATAATGCAGATCAAATGGTACATGTATGTCCACAGTGAACATAAATTTCTCCATACTGAATAATGGTAAAGATTACTTGCATTCATCAAATTCACATGTGTGGTTATATATGCCAATATCAAGCCCCACAATGTTCTAGTCATCTTAGTGACATAGCTTACAAGATCTTTGTCATCAACTTTGGCATTTCCAGATGTTATCATACTCTATGATCAAGACTCATTCCATTTGTCCATGCAAATTGCCTTACTGGTACTCCTGCCTTTGCATCCATCAACAGTTATCTTGGAGCACAACTTGGATGTTGTGACAACATTGATGTCAAAGTGTAACTCCAGTACAACTCTGAGGGTGCTCTACCCTCTTTTCATATGTCCTCTGCTCCATTCACTCTGGAGTTTCATTTATCCACTTTTGATAAATGCCTTGATACATCATACCACTTTTTAATACATCATATGACTTCTGAAAGTTATACAACTTGTTTATTTTTGTCTGAACCATTTCTTTCTCATTTCAAGCTATTCTGAATGCATTTAACTTACACTCACTTAACTGTGGACTGGAATTTTGCGGAGTTAGAATGTGCACATATCATTTCACTATTTGATTTCTTTGTTTTCTTCAACTCACCTCAGTTGTGATTGCTCTCTTGGGCATCTGGCTGACGTGAGATCCTTTCTATCAACTTACCTATAGTTGTACTGATAGCTAGTAGTACTGGGTACCTCTGCCCACACTATATATTTTGACAATTGAGTCACTGGCCTACTTGCTCATATCTCTCTCTTATGAAGTTTGCTACCCTGGCTGGCAAGTGTCAAAAAGTGGCTATGGAGAGGCAGGAGTTGCCCAAACTCAGCTGCTGCCCAGAAGGTAGGAGGAATGACTAAGAGAGAATGAAGTGAAAGGGAGTGAATGACAGGGAGCAGAGATGCATGCTGTAAAACTTCTAGGAACTCTGAAGCAGAACTCCTAAGCTAATGGAAAGGGTGCAAGTTTAGTTCTTAACCCATGTGATTGCAAAGAGAGAAATAAAAAGGGTGAGGGCAAATAGAAATGGCTCAGTAATGTCCAGAGCTGGAAAATAAAAGTCTGATTTCTCCCTGTTTGATAGAACTAAGAAATCGATCAGGACTTGACTGGAGTTGAATATTGTGGAGGGAAGTTGAACTCAAAGACTTAAAATGGATGCTAGATGGTGGTAATTTGCTATAGAACTAAGTTTTAAGTACAAACTTTTAAGTCTGGGCATTTCCAAGACTATAAATTAGAAAGAAAGCATAAAGGAACAGATGTAGAAGTGAAATAAAGAAATATCCTAATTAGAAAACACAACTTCAACTCATGGATGACTCATTCAGAGCATGAAAACAAAGGTATGGTCCTCTGAAGGTTGGAGTTCCAACTTAAGAAAACAGCCTGTGACTATTGAGTTTCAGAGGAACAGTGGAGGAGATTGGAGGAGATTGAAGGACCTACAAATACTTGAAGAAAGTGGGAATATCACTGTAGGAACCTTCAGTCTTCTACAGCATGTGTCAACTCTGATGATCTCTGAAATAACTCCACTCAGGGAAGACCTAAAACAATGTAAGGCACAAAGAAATAAAAGTGAGACATTATGCAGATGTGCATGTAACATTTTAGTAACTGCTTGGAGGTCCAAGGTAACTCTGAGGTGCTCCAGTTACCCTTTGATCATTTACTTCTATGACTTCCATGATCCACAGTTGGAGCAGCCCAGAACAACAATGAAGGCATCCAGTGTTAGTTTTTGATAATTTTAAAATAGCAGTATGTTACCTGTTGTGTATTAGTAGCAGATCACACTGTTGTACATGCATGTATACATAACACAGCCTTTCTTTGTGGCCAGTTTCATGGGGCCATTCAAACAGAAATGGTGTTTGTTTGTTCCAAGGACTGAGTGAAAGCAGTGACACAACAGCTTTCTCAAAGTCACTTCTTGCAGTGGCTAGCTTGGACTGTGTTGTTCTGCCACCACTGTGCAACAGCTGAGTCAGGGTATCTCTACCCTTCATAGTGCACAGATTTTGTCACAAACCACAGGAAAAGCTGATGGCTCCTAGGTTAGCCAAGCTCAACTGGGGCCATACCCCATTGATATTACAAGAAGTCCTGCTATTTGTGCACAACTAGGTAAAATAACAACTAGGTACTATGTAACATATGTGCAAGATCAGTCCAAGTCAATCGACATCCTCTCTGATTCATTCTGGGGTGTGGTTGACCGGAGTTAGGTGCAATTTTTGTAAAAATTTCACGCTGTGGCTCTTTTCAGATGCGGTCAAGTTGCCTGAAAAGGACAGTAATTTCCTACTTACGCCACCGGAGTGCCGTCGAATTATGATTGGCTGTATTTGGCCACGTGACGTCAGCATCTTTGGCACAGTATCACAACACAAAGGGGTTCCTAATCCTTCACCAGCTACGATGGCCGACAGAGACACCCTGTGAGTCACTTTCGCATGGATATACAATGCCAACCAAGCTTTCTTAGCGAAGATCACTTCTTTGCCATGTTCTCGGAGAGCAAGTCAATTCAATCTTGTCCTCTTGTACATCCATATGAACTGGTGATCTAGACAATTATATGAGGCGGATAATGCAAGCAATCGCAGATGATGACCTACAACACTTCAACCCCCGGGACCCGATCCTAGTACAGGTAAGAACATGCGTGCCTGGTAGTGCTTTTCACGCTCAATATCCCAGATGGAGAAAGACAGGTTCTCGCGTTACCGTGATATTCTCCACGTCTTTCGTTACCTGGAATTCATGCTCGAGTACAACGCACGCATTATCATTGACGGCTTCCGGGTTGGGAAGCCCCAAACGCCGATCAACATCATAGAATACTTTTTATTCTGTCTCGGCGTTTTCTGTCTTTTCGTCCATCAGTCTGTTCGCCTCCTTCGTCGCGCTCTTATTTTCTGAATTCCTTGGCGAGGCATTCATCACGTCCAAAATTCATTTTTCCTGCATTGCACACGTTCTTCTCTGTGTTGGGATATTCGATAACTTGGTAGTCGATCAACGAATAGAATTCTAATGATTTCCTTGACTACAGCGGCACGGGCACGCAGTGATTGCTACTGTTCTTGTGATGGCGCGGGGCAGACGACGGGAACGATCGCGAATCATTGCATGCATTGGCGCGTGCGCATGGAAGTGTGATTCTCGTACACGGCACCCGGGCCGTTGGACTGGGAAAAGAGGTATATGGAGACTGACATACTGATGATGGTATATCTCAGATCATGATGGTTTCTTTCAGAAGTCTTGATCATCCCGCAAGGTGACCGAAAGTGGTAGTCGCAAGGCTGTTCAGGTTAGGTACAGACAGAGTCCCACATATGGCGGGCGGGGTCGGTTCCACGTGGCGTCTCGGTTATTCGTTAGCAACCGATGGAACCAGCCTTTTCGCGGATTCTGTTCGTCCAGCATACGAGAACAGGAAATATTACTACTAATGTTGGAAGGTAGGAATCAGAGGATTAGCTCGAAAAGGTAAATACCGTTGCATTCCAGGGTTACAGGCAGGGACCAACGTTCGCCAGAGAAAAAAGATCGCCTCATGATGTCGGGAGAGTGACAGGGCGACGCTACCGCGGGACGCTGTACAATAACAAGTAGAACGAATTCGAGAGAAGACGCGTATACATAGTGAAATAGCTCAGCGCCTTTTAGATCCGCGACCGTCATCCAAGCTTGGCGACATGCGACGCTTCCTGATCGGCATGTCAGATCGGTGCTCGGTTGGCGACGAAAAAAAAAGGAATCCACTCGCCTACCGTGCCCACGATCCTCCGGTTCTCGCGATGGGGTCCTCGTACTACCGTCCTTGGCAGTGCCCCCATAGTCCAAACCCTCGACCGCCGGAGCATTCCCGTCTCTGTCTTTGTATCTATTTTGATTTCGAGGTCCAGTCGGGACACCAGGCGGTAACGGGGATGCTGGTCGAGCAGGTCCTTGTGGCGCTGCAAGGGGGAAACATCAATCGGGCGTTCGTCGCCACTCCGAGACACGAAAGTATGACGTACGACCATCGTATCGACCTCTCCCACGTCCGACGAACCCACCGCGTCCACGTAATCCCTGCGCCATCGCCCTCCCACGAAATTGTACAGGAGGCACCCCACGACCGACGTGTCCGGGTGTCGGAGTGGGAGCTTGTGGTGTCTGCACTGGCACTGGTACGGGCGTCGCGCTGCCTTCCATGCCGCCATACATTCCTTGTCCTATGGGTCCTTGCTCCTGCTTAAGAAACAACGCGCGTCCGCGTGGCACGCCCACGGATTTCATTATGTTGTAGCTAGAAGTAAGAGGGACTCATCCATACCTGCATACCGTAGTCAGCGTTCATTCCCATGCCCATCATGCCGGGGCCGGGCCCCCCTCCGAACCCGTCCTGTATGCCCATCTGCACGCCCTGTTCGGATGCTCCATTCGTCACGACAGGTCCTACGGGACCGGGACCTGGGCCATCTTGCATCATCGGGCCTCCACCCTGCATCTGCAGACCCATGTCACCGTTCATACCCATGCCCATCGGGATGTTCATTGCACCCATGCCAGACATGTCCATCATGGCGTTCATTCCGACGCTGGGACCCATCATGTTGGCATTCGGGGTATTGTTCATCATGGCATTGGCGCCGGTCATCACCATGGTGCGGAGGTCGGGGGGTAACGCGGTGAGTTGGTCTTCTGGCATGCCTGCAAAGTTCTGGGAGGGACAAGTCAGAGGGTTGGAGGAAGAGGATGGTCGGGCACGCACGAGGACGTTGGTCTTGAGCACACTTGCAAGGTCGCCAAGATCTCGTCTCCTGTAACAGTATGCTTCCCAAGAGATCTCGTCGAAGCCGTAGTTGAACCAGTCGCTGATGTCTGAACCTGGCCGACGCCAAGGCTTTTCGGACATTGCGTTGAGATCTACTTCAAGGATCGAACGACCGTCGAGAATGCCGGTTAAATCAGGGTTTATCGAAGGGTGTGAGGGGGGAGCAGTGGCAGGAGGGAGTGTGGATGGATCTGGACCCTCGTCTATGCGAGGATCCGTGGTAGCGGAAGGAACAGTGGGGGGCGCGGAAGGAACGGGCGGTGGAAGCGGTCTTGCTGGGGCACCTCGCTCATGAGGGGTGTATTCAGTGGTAAGTTGCGAAGGTGGGGCTTGAGAAAGGTGAGCATCAGGGTAAAAAGGAGGGGAACTGGTGTACGTTTACTCGATTGGATCGCAGGACGAGACTGAGTTGACCGTCCTGCGGCATTCTGTTGTCTATGGTTGCATTAGAAGCAGACCGATGAGCGGGAGAGGAAGGCTCACCGGAAATCTAGGGAGCGTGAGGTTGGTTCCATGATGATTTCGATATCCTGGCAACGACTGAGCACGCATACATGCACCTCCGATGAGTACGCACGTCGTCTTCGCTCTCTTCCTCCTCCACCAGGCCGGTTTCGGGGGTTTCTTCCTCGTCATTTTCTTGTTCCTCCTCGCCAGAGGATGGACCGAACGGAGGCTCTTCGTCTGCCTTGACTTGGACTTCCGAGTCGTCGAGCAGGCCGTTTGACGGCCTGAGTGCGTCGAGCGGGAGGCTGCAACGAGGGTTCAACGACGGAGGGGTCGCGCGCGTAGAAGGACTCACGGTGGGGACACTGACGGGGCAGCAGACACGTCAACAAGATGGATGACATTGAGTAGAGGAAAATACAGCGCGCCAAGAGACTCGTCCGACTCTTACCAGAAGAGGGTGTGCCGGTATCACCGTACAGGAATGCATCGTCGTCGTCCCTGGTGGTGATTCAGTCAACGAACGCGGTCGTGTCAAGGAACGGACGGACATTGGCAAGTCGATGTGAGAGACAAAGTCGCGTGACCGTGACTCTCTGTGACGCGCCTCTCTTTTTCGCTCTGTCACGATGCGAGTGTCCGTGCGGGCGTGCGCCGTCTCCGTGCACCCGCCCGTCGTCTACCCGCGCAAGCCCGTCCCCCGCCGCTATGGCCCCCGCAAGTCCCACCTCTACGACCAATACTCCCGCCTGCTCGCCGACGCCCCCCTCGTCTTCCTCCAGCACAAGCACTTCACCGCCCGCAACATGCAGATCCTCAGGCGCGAGATCGAACTTGCCGCCCCGTCCCTCCCTCCGGCCCTCACCGTCATGCGCACCTCCGTCTTTGGCGTCGCTCTCCGCGACCATGCGCCAGACATGGCCCCCCAGATCGCGAACCTCGTCCAGGGCGGTCTCGCCGTCCTCGCCCTCCCCTCGCTCAATCCACCCCAGCTCAACGCCATCATCCGTGCCATCGACCGCGTCGTCCCGCCGAAAAAGGTGCACCAGACAGAGGCCAAGCCCACCAAGGAAGATTCGGACTGGATCCCGGGCAGACCGGTTCCAAGAGTCAGACCCGTCCTGACCCCCGAACTCAAGGTCATGGGCGCGTTGTTCGAGGGGCGTGTCTTTTCCCCTGCAGGCGTCAGGGACGTCACAAAACTGCCACCCCTCGACACCTTGAGGGCGCAAATCGTCGGTTTGCTAAGCACCCCTGCAATGCAACTCGCGGCGGTCCTCAGTGAAGCCAGCGGGGGTAAGCTTGCAAGGGCGTTGGAGGGATTCAAGAAGGGATTGGAGGGACAGTCGTCATAGCATTCATACTCGCATTATACACTTTGCAAACAAAACTCCCATGTCCGATCCTCCCCTCCTTCTCCAGTCTTTCCGTGTCCATGCGCTCTCTCACCTTTGGTCATCCTGTGCTCGTAGCCTTTCCACACGTGTCTGTCAAATGCGAATGATCGCAGGAGCTTGTACCGTGGGTTGGCCTCCTCTCCGATCCTTGTTGGCTTGGGCGGGCACTTTGCCAGCCGGGCAACGTCCCTGCCAAGGGCGTTGGCTATGAGCGTGTGCACCAAGCTGAACATACCATTCGGTGTAGGGAGGGACGTTTCGGAGTGTGATCAACACTGTTCCTCTCCCACTAGAGGTTGATACCGAATCTCCATCAGACCCTGAGATATCATCATCCCGCTTGCGAACAGGATGAACGTTTGGTATCGGTCCAAGCGCGAGGCAATGTGGTGCAGAGCGAAGAAAGTCCAACACGAGCCGCTGATTGGACAGAACGTTCCTATCCTGGTCGGTGATCCCCTTTCCTTGGTGTGACGAATCGTGAACCAGCCAGTCCGACCCTCGATCGAACGCATACCTGCATGAGGAAAGTTCCACGCGATCCGATCCCATCGTCTTCCCTTCAAGACGGGGTGTTTCTGCAGTCTAGTTGCGTCGACCCCAAACAGCACCTCGACGCCGCGTAGCTTGATCGCGCCTATGATGGCCTCCGCGTCCGGATATTTGGAGAAACACGCCTCCTCTGAGTCGTACGACGTCGCCGTGACGTTTGCCGGTGGCAAATGCTCCAAGGAAGGAGGAGCATCCACGACGAGCGCGCGCGCAAACGAAAAGTTGCCCTCGCCCACAAGAAGGATCTTGTCGGTCGGCTTGAACGGGATCGTCGCGCGAGCGGGAACGTTCTTGTGCGACGACTTCCGTTTCTTCTGCTCGGCGACTTTGGCGGCGTGTTCCGCTTTTTCTTTGGCTTTCAACCGCAATTGCTGCGACTGGAGCGTCGCTTTGAGTGACGGCTTCTTTTTGTGGACCATATTCAGGCGGTTGTTTGGACTCGAGGCTACTGCCAAACACGCGTCATGACACGTTGACTAGCTCGCTTGAGAACACACGTGTCAAATATATAACTCCTCCGAGGTCCTCCGATCCACTCCGGACCTGTTCCACCTAGTGTTGTTGGCAGAAGGCTGCCATTCTGCCAATGGCAATTGCCACCCTGGCAATTGCTGGCAGTAGCCCAAGTGGGATGGCAGAACTTGGCAGAATATCAGGGGAACAGTTCTGAACAGATTCAGATGTGACATATCAGAGACAAAAGAGATAACATTTTCAGGCTAAGCATATACATACTACATCCTGTGTGTCTGTTGCATACATGGCAACCAACACTTCCACTGGCAGACCGCCTGCAAAAATACTCATAGATCACTTCAACCCTCTCAAGAGGCTCGAGAACAAATTGAATTGAAGATACTATGAGTGTAAATACTGCAGACCAGATGGGACAGGCAGTCGGATTGAAGGGCATGACAACAAACCACTGAAACAGCCCTTTCGACTGCACAGCAATGGCAGTGGACTGTGTTAAGACTGGATCTCCTCCACTTAAACTCCGGTCGGAGATTGGAGGTCGAGGGGATCGAATGGCCGGAGATGGCCGGAGGTCCGGAGGATCACGTCTGGAGGGGTGAAGGCTTGACGCATGACTTATGTGTCGCATCTCTGCACTGTCACAGCCTTCTTGGTCGGAGACGCATCGGAGAGAACCGGAGAAGTTGAGAGGAGTGGTCTAAGGTGATATTCAGGCTGAGGCTATCTACATACAGATTCAGAGTATATATACGGAGGGAAGTCAGAGGCTATGTAAATAGTGTAAGTCGGAGGTCGGAGAGATCGTATGCCAGAGCTGTGCTACACAGCGTCGGAGGGATCAGAGAGCGAAGCTAAACTAAATACAGAACAAGGGAGGTACGTAAAGGTGTCTAAGATAAGTCCGGAGTTTCAGAGGTTAGGAGTTGGTGAGATATCACCGGAGGTAGTGGTGGAGTTGATCCGGAGGTCGGAGTTGACTCGAATGTATGGGATATGACAGACTGAGGCTGAGGCAAAAGCTCTTATCCGTGACCTCAAGGAGTATCAGAGGTGTACTGGGGTGTTCACAGGTGCTCAAGCTGATGCCCTTGAATGGTGGGAACAACGTTCCATTGCTATGATGCAATCTCCTCTTAAGGCAATGGCAGTCACTCTCCATTCTGTGATTCCACATACAGCTGATGTCAAGAGGTATTTCTCAGGCCTCAGTGGAGCACAGTCTGTCAAATGTTGTAACCTCACTGTTGATATGTTCAAGGGCTTGAGCAAGCTATGCTCAAATTACGCACACCATCTGTATAAAATCGACCATGCGGCTGGAAAATCAACTCATTGAAGGCATGCTTACATGCACACTCGACCACACCTTGGTATTGATCCAGAACTGGTGAAGGATCTGACAAAAACATTCACATGGGTCCTGCCAAAGTTTTGCCACACAGTCCGAGTCCAATGACAAGGATTATCTTGCTGGTCCAGAGGCTATCACAGATGAAGAATTGAGCAGTACATGTACTTTCAATGTACTTGAGTGTGAGAAATGGGACTTGAGACCTATGGCAGGTTGAGTTTGAGCATAGTGGTAGATCCAGAGCTTGAACTTGATGGAAATGAGGTACTTGAAGGCCAGGTATACAGCTGGGACAAGTTGGAGGTCATAAACAAAGGTACACTGCCCATGGGATTCATCAAAGATATCTCTGTGCTGGACAAGGCAGGAGAGGACCAGTGGGATATTCATGCCTTACTATCATCTGAAGGCATTATGTCGTCACAGTAATCTACAGTTTTGCCATATCAGTAGACATGCTTGAAAATTGCCAGTACCCTTCTGCCAACTGCCATTCTGCCATTTTGCTGGCAGACTCTGCCTCAAAATAATTCTACCCCCAACACTAGTTCCACCACAACTCCTAACTCCGGAGTTACTTGGAGTTATCTACTACACTTAGTAACATCTTTTCTTCTTCTTTGGACCTCATATTTCCTATTCTGGACATTATGCTGGAGTTACATCAGAGTTCATGCACTCTGATTTCTGTCACTATTTTAGTCAGTCCACTTTGTCATTCCTCCCTCAGTTGTTCTGCCATCACTGTACAACAGCTGAGGTTAGTCT